>JAAAKB020021361.1:0-14785 GCA_010014835.2 Apostichopus leukothele
AGGGGTTTGGAAGTACAAAAATGCACCAGTGATAAAGTGCACATCACATGCAAATTTAAGGGCTGCAGATGGGCTTCAGTTACGTTTTCAGTCTCTATTTACCGGGCCAACCACAGGGAGGACAAGTTTAATGATTGGAGGGGGAAATCCTTCCCCCTCTCACTTGCACGGTGACACCACTGTTAACAATATGTTAATTGTAAGTTAAAGTGATTAATGCATCCCGCATGAAATTGTATTACATTGTTTTCCTTTTCCAAAAGAGGTAGATGGGGAGGAGCATGGGGAGACTTGAAGGATGAGAAAGTTTTATATAAAAGTAAGGTACACATTCATTCCTGATGAATTTGACATTTTGACAAGTGAATTTATCCACTGTAATTGAACTTCCTGAATACAGATGTGTAAATGGTCGGCGGCTATTCCATATTTGCTTCATGTATTTAAAATAATAGGTTGAATGTCTTCAGTTTTGTTCATGCCTTTGTTTAGTATGTGACCAAAAGAACGATGGGTTTCTCTTGTATCAACTGAAATTTAGTTTAGTTGAAGTAGAAACCCTGAGATGATCATTTTTACTTCTGCTATAAGAGTGTTGAAGCCAATTAAAAGTAGCATTGTTTCATTTCAGTTGTGCAATAAAAATCCCTCTCCACAGTGTGAATGCTGTTGTTTACAAATTCATTGGTTTTGTGTTCTTTTTATTTGATTGGTATTGAAGAAATTTCTCATATTACTTGTACCTACATTTCTTGTTTGGATATCCCCAAAAGCTAATGCAAATTTATGTCATGGAATATGTAAACATTGAACATTAAGTGTGGGTGTTACAGCTAGTTTTATAGTTCTTTCCCTATAATGTAGCGAAAAATTACAAACAATACGAAATGTGTACAAAAGTTATGTCAAAATGTGAAAAGTTGCTGCATCGATGCAAGCTTGTTTGTTGACTAGATGAAGCTGTCACGTGACTCTACAAATCTTCTTGTGAGAACCCACCAGAATCAACCCTCTTCCAAAGCCCCTGCAGTTGTACAAGATAGGTCATCCATGGACAGTTCAGGAATATGTCGTGTGCATAAAATTATTTTTATAGTATTTATTTTCAATGCAGTTCACAGATTGACTGTAAAGGGTACCCTGATCAAAGAATGATCACAAACTTTATCAGTACAGTTGACAACAATTGAGTACCAAGCAGCTTGGGTATTGAGATCAGCTGCATCAGCATGGCTGATATCAGGAATATTTTCAAGTTTTATTGACAAAAAGACACAAAACAAACATTTTTTTTATACAAATATATTTTTATTTACAAATCCACCTTGCTGACAATTACTCCCCCAACAAATGCATATTGAAAGCAGTTTACAAATAGCCCATGCCCCTTTTTTATCCATTAGCAATGTAATATGACAAGTTGATAGAAAAAAATATATAACATTGAAAATTTAAAATTAAGGTATGACAAAGAAGAAGACTATTATCAGAGAGAGAAGACATAAATAATTGGCGAATCAAATTGTTGCAGATTGATATGAGAAGGATCATGGAAGAATAAGAGAAGGCACTTAACGTTCTAAATTGATTTAATAAAAAGGGGGGTGCAGTAAAAGATATTAATTTTAAAAAAGGTCAAATATACAGGTACAATTCTGTGGCACAGTGCTCTCTTTACACTGTCGCAGGTTTAGGAGACATATCATCTGTCTATTTCTTCCTGTCTTAAAAATCCTCAAATGTTAAGTTGTTGAATGTTTCTTAAATATTTTCGTGGACGTCTATCGTTTGAAATACTTCCGTGAAATTGAGGCTGGTGAAATGTGACAAAATATCCGAGTGAAGAAAATATCCAATATGAGTAGCAGCAAATTTAGTTTTGACCACATTCAATCGCAGTATTCTGTTTTTGTTACAGCACATTTTGTGGGCAATGTTGATTCACCATGACTAAGGCTGCAGATTATCATGTACTATGATGGTCTGTGATAATTAATGATCATGACTAACAAATTACACAATGAGGAAGAACTAAGCATAATGGAAATTTTACTGCCATACAGTTGCATAGAATAGCTCTCATTGTATTGTATCATGTCACTGGTATGTTTTAATAAAATTGAAGAGAAGTCAAACACTGGCCGATCATTCGCCGCCAACTTCGAAAAGCATTTCACTGCCACCCTCAAATAAGTTTCCCTCAACTGTCTACTTTTAAACACTTCTTGAAGTCTGGAAAAAATTTGTTGATTCAGAACTACCAGTTATGTTGAAGAAGGTAAGGAGGTGTATAAGCTGAGACACAAATTTAAAAGCACTTTTATAATCAAATGAACAGTGCAATTGACAACATAGCAAGTTATACAGCATTCATAATCAAACACAAAATTCCTTCAAAATTTGTTTTAAACATTCCACTTTATCTTCTACTGACAGTAGTACCTACTCCTTTTCATCTTCAGTTGGAACACAGAATATCTTGCTCCACAAAGTCTCCTTAAAACTACTTTTCACTAACGTAAGCCATATGTGATTTCTTGATATATGCATCTTAAACAGTCTAGACTAAATTTCAGTTAAGTCTTAACATTATTAAAATGTTGTTCTGCTTCCTACTGTATCTCGAAAGCAAGAAAGACACTTGTGAAATAATGCGCTCTGATAGAAAAAAATTCTGATAACGATCCAAATTGAAACCAATAAAGAGCAAACAGTGGACAATTCGCTGTTTGGTGGAGAAAGCGACTACTGTACTTACAGATGTAATATCATCAATTAATTTAGAGCTCAAAGTTTGTATAGCACTGAATTGTCTCTTCTAACATACACTGTTTTCAGTTTACATAAACTGCTATACATCTTTGTACTTGAATAGTCATTTACCAATTTTGCTATGTGATATAGATAAGTCATTCCATGACTATACAAGCAACCACTCTTTCCTCCAGCGGATGGAGAAAAAATCACCCTCACAAAAAACATCAATAAATTATGCTAAAGATAAGTAAACACATTCAAACAACTGGTTTATTCGTATCTTCGATTTTGTTGAAATCTTCTGTCTTGTGGTAGCAGAAATGACAGAAATGCATTACATTCTGCGATGGTACAACTAACGTTTATCAGTTCAATGCAATTATTTCATGTCCTGAATGATGACTGGCTAACTGTACTAGTAAGGAATCATCAAACTTTACTTTGATCCAGAGCTGTGTTAAGACCTTCATTTCTGTACATTCCACACTTTCCAAGATGCTGTAGAGAAAAGTGGAAATAAAATATATATTATAAAAATAAATAGATAATGAAAACTTTTAAGGTAGAGAAAAGAAGTTCAAAATGAAGGACAATATTACATGAACTTTTTAACAAAAGGGAATTGAAACAGGGAATTAAAAAAAGAGAAAAAAATATGCAACTGTTTAAGTACATAATAAAAGTAATTCAGGAAAGATTTCTTTCAGAGCATTTTTTTGTAGGGTGAACAAATAAGTTTTCAAGTTGCTCATAAAATGAGTGTTGATTTCAATGCAGCTGAACCTTAAAAAATATCTGAAAATCGTAAGGAAATGAAAGACATTACAGTAAACGTAAAGAAAAAAAAACATAGTTTCAGAATGAAATCTTACCTCTGTGAACTTTTGTGATTTACAGTGAAAACTAGTTGGTACAGTGTGAACAGTGGGAGATTTGCTACCATACTTCATGTTAGTTGTGATGTACATTATATGCTGAGCTTTGTTATTGTATCCTTGGAAGGACTCTGCCAAGAACAAAATAAATAAACAAGATAATAACAATATTAGTCAAACATGTCAATATACATCTCAAAATACTATGCAAAATGGGAACAAGTTCAAAGATATGGATAAGGGTTTTTTGCACAGCAACCATATTATTTTACAAGGGATCAAGTTCAGATCCTTCAAAACTACTGTATAAATCAAAATCTGAAAAGTCAGTTATTCCCTGAATTTGTCTTATTGCTTTCGGCTGTACATCCAGCCATATGAGTATATAATAATAATAAATATTAATATATATAGCGCATATCTTGGTATATCTTAGCAAAGCTCAAATAGTAATATCCCCCCCCGTTACCTCTAACCCCCTTGCTAGTGATATACAAGATAATAATACTTGACCGGAAGAAACATGTTCTTAGGAAATGAGGAGAACACATAATCAAATCGATTCACTACTTTTTGGAAAGTAGCACAGTTAGCATTTGGTAAGATTTTCCCTCTACAGGCATCACATTGATCAACTTTTGTAACAACTAATTTGTAATGAACTACAATCAGAAATAAGAATTTCTGTAGGGATCAACAAAATGAGAAATATATTTTTGTGATAATCAAAAGAAAAATGGTTTTCAGGCATTCAAACCACACTAATAGTGTTTAACATTATGTGAAAGTAAACCTTACCTGGATGTTCAAATCTGTCAGGGATTGTCTGAGTTTTGTAGTAATCTGAGGTTCTTTCTCCTTTCTCGTTAGGGGCCACAGACTGATTGAAAAAGATATCAAACAGGACCATTGATAATTTATGGAAATAACTTCATCGTTCCCTAGAATATAGCATAAATTATATTCATACTTTATTGGAGACAGAAAGCATGTTGACATGGCTTTTACTTTCCAATTTCTACTTTTCTAAAGGTTTAACTGTTCAAATTATTACCCAAATATTGAATCGGATTGAATAACATAACACTTTTGAATATGTACAGTAAAGTTTAGTATATAAGTTAATTTCTACTCAATAATGGTTTAATTTGGTAGCTTAACTGATACACTTTAACAGGTCTGCCAAACTGTCTTCCAAAATGTATAGAGATTTACAATTTTCCATCCATTAGTACACAGAAGCATTTCTGGGTTTTAGTCACTGTTGCAATAATATAGGGTACGAAATAGTAAAAGAAACATTAACATAGCACGGCAGAACACAAGGGCAATTCCTTACAGAAATTATTCCAAAAAGAAATATGTAGCAGCATCAGATAAAATATAACTTCGTTAATATAAGACTGTACAGTACTGTGAGGTAATCTTCCTGGGGACAATTTTGAATGAATGGCTGCATTGTTAAGTGAACATGAATGCTGCATATTTATGGTATTCAGCTCACCTCATTCAGTGGAACATTCTGCATTTCTGGTTGTGTTGATGCCATACTGTATTGCGGGGAAACTGTAGGATAGAGAAAAACAACACAAAATCAGCATTTCATACATAGCTAGCTATAAAACATACTAAATAGTCTCACTCGTCATTGGTCCTCATTTGATAACTGTACACTTTTATAAAAATTCAAAAGTATGGGATGAGGCTCCCCTTAGAACAAAATGATACTTGATAAGGCTCTGAAAGAAAACTTAAAGTTTCTTATAAGTTTTAGCATGGCCTATGTTAAAGATCTTCACCTTCCAGTTCTTGGTCCAACATGAGCTTAGATTTAAGAATTGACTTGCCATCATTAGACTCAGGCTATTCGAGGGAAGGTCAGGTCCCCTCCTAAATGAGTAAGGTATGTTACTTGTTAGTTACTGCCTAAACTAAAATTAGGCCTAGGCGGGTAGACCGGCCCCTAACGTTGGCATAGGCACTCACTGAATGACAGCAGCATGACCTACTTAACCTAGCATAAGAAATTGTCAGAATGAGTATTGTAAATACTAGCTTCAGAAATAGTTTTAAACTCACATATTCTGAACGAGAACCCTGTTTCTTTATTATTAGCTTAGGCTAAAGTTAGAACTGCAACGCTAGACTTGACTGCGTACGGAGTAAGAATTTGATGATGATTAAGAATTAGCGTCGTCTTTTTCTTCCACGATCCTGAGTAAATCTGCAAATTCTCCTTCTGTAGTCTACATATGTAATATAGTTCACTTCGTATATCAAAACAGCAACAGGTACAAACAACGTGTGTAAATACGATCTTAGCAACCGTTGCTATCGCACACATCATAATCAGTCGTTTTTACTGTCCCGTATCTCGGATGAATAAAATTGTAAGAAAATGTAAGATTTTATTATGAATTAGGATTGTTATGAAGCTGAAAAAAATAGAGAGGGCAGTCCTATATATTTCGCCCAGTTTCCGAGTTACATTCCCAATCATATAATCTTCAAAATTCTAACTGGAGAGCACCACAGAACTTGCATTGATTTCTGTGGAGGGCATCGACAGCGACCAACTCGAGCAGCAGCGCAGGCTGTAGGCTGTTAAGATTGCTATGAATATGACATAGCATACGAGCCGGTCGATCTTTAACCTGAAGTAGCCTAGATTGACAGGCACTTGGCGTTGAATTTGGTGTGTCAGGCGCGACTGTCATTATTCTTTACGTCTTACGTTACCTAAACGCTGAAGCAAAGTAACCGAGCTCAAGCTGTCCCGTCCAGCAGGTGAATTTCATGGGAAGATCAATGTGTGAATGTATTTCAAACGTTAGGCTTAGCTGTTGATACTAGCGTTAGGCCTAATGTTAATTTAGTTTGTTTCCGTCCAGGTAGTTTCGCCGTATGAAACAACGGTAATATCCGCCTCAGAAAAAGGTTTTATTGACAGATTGAGGCCCTTGAAATAATTTGGCTCTCTGGCAAAAGTGAATCTGTGAGTGTGACATCACAGCTATGTTTGTACTGTTTAAAAGTTTGGGCTAACGAAAATATCATTACAATTTCTCCCAACCTGAGTTAAATCAGATAAGCTAAGTGTATGCGTTGGTGAAGTTTTCTAGTTTCTATTCCTGAGAACTATTCTGTTAACATAGCAGTGTCTAGCCAAAGTAAACCAAATTAAAGGCCTGTTGTTTAGACCCCAAATATAGCACACTATCATGCCATGGAAAAGTTTCTTCAAGAGATTACGTAATCGACCTGCCTTGGTCGTAAAATGACCTCATTTTACCAATTGATTAGTGTGCATTGCCTGCCTCATATTTTTTTCTTGTATGTGCTTCTTTGTGTGCACACTGTATGATTAACTACACTGTTGACATGAACATATTTCCACACAGTGTTTACACAAAGATCCTAATGGTGTTAAGAAGCTATGCAGTATGCAGGCTAATTGTAGAGCCTGCAGGTCGATTTACACATAATAGGTGACAGGTTATATAAGCGTGCTATGATTGGAGCCAATAAAGCAGATCTATAAATGTGTTTTGAAGCAATCAAATTCTACAGTCTTGTGCAAAGAAGATAAAGCAGTCAGTCTTTACGTCATGAACAGTGACCGCCATGTTGTTTGGGGGGAAACAAATATGATACCATACAAATTCCCATTCTTACTGTTCATAAAATGTTTTCCCCAAACTTTCATTCTTCAGTTGTAAGCGATGTTTCTGTGGGAAAGTAACACATACAAAACATTTCTTCCTTTTTCAGAAATCAAGAAATGTTACCACAAAAGTTCAGCCTTAGACGAGAAAACCAACTTCTAGCAAGCTCTGTCGGAAAACCTTGTGAGCTTAACCTAGATCTCAACAAACAAAACCAAGTTCATAGTTCTCAGTCTGGTTCAAAGAGGACCAGTGGCATCTTAGTTCTTGAAATTCTACCTGCTGATACACCATGTGATGTAAGAATTCAGTAATGTATTAAAGTTTACAATTTCAGAGTACATAAGCCTATAGCTCTTTGTGAGTGAAACAGAACTTTTACTAGTCACTAGAACGAATTCTATCTTGGCATCAGAACTAGAGTTTTTCATCCTTAGGCAGGAGGAAGTGGGTCAAGAAACAAAACTATCCAAGAAAAAGATGGGATATTTTCCATTTCTTATACCAGTAGCCTGTATATTTCTACAGTGGACATTCTTTTTCCTGAAAGGTGTTCTCCATTGCACATATTAATGGATTTTCTGGTGACTGAAGTTGATTGCTAAAATTTTTCTGAATCTTTTGGGAACAAAACACATCATCATAGCATTTTTGTATGGTAAAGATGTGACAATTTTTTTCAGTTCTGTTATAAATGTATCTGGCAACAGAGAATGGATGATGTCATCGGGCGCAGAATTTGTCTTTTTTTTTTCTTTTTTCTTTTTTTTTTTATTATTTGTCAATCATTTAAAATCAAGCTACTGTATTATACTATAACTTTAGTGCACAGATCATATAGCTAAAATTTGTACTTCAATTGTAAGATGACTTAATTTCTTGTTTTCCTGTTGGCAGGTAAAGTTTCTCCAGTTATATATGTAGTAAATGTACTATACCACAGATATAAACTGTTGTTTGATTATACACACCTTCAATGTGTTTTGCTGCCATAATTAACTGTTGAGATGTTTTTTTTTCTTATCAACAGGTTGGCAGCATCAGTTTTAAGAATTTTTACACAGCATTTCTAACAATAAAAGTAAAAACAGCGCCAGAGGAGAAAGGACAAGACGTAAAAGGTTTGTGGAGGAACTTATACAAATATATATCTATTATCTACTAAACATGAAAGTTTAATTAAAGATAACTTCATATTTCTGCTGCACAATTGAAAGCCATATTTATTTACCACAGCATTGATAACACAATTTTGTTGTGGAAATTCAAGCAAATACTGTTTTAAATGGATTTTAAGGACGACACATTGGTTGATAAATCGATATCAATCTGTATCACTTTGGAGATACTGACGTAAAAGGAAAATAATGATAGTCATATCATCACACTAAAGGAGAGTTTTTCTGGCCCAAAGCTGGTGCTCGATTCAACAACCTTACACATATGTATCATTCTTTATAATTTGGTACAAATTTTAGACAACCAAATTTGCTGTTCAGACAACCAAAAATTGAGACCTTGTTGTCCAAGGAACAACCAGTAAAACCATCCATAAAAGTTTGCCCTGATGACACATTTCGTATGTACTTGAGTTGAAATGGAGAAGATCTGATGGAAGTGCCCTACGGTTGAGTTAGCTAAGTCATATACATAGGCACGCTGCTATGATATTATTGGATGGTGTAAGAAATTTATTTTCTTTTTTACAGAGGAAGGAAAATGGAGTACATGCCTTCATCAGCATCAGTTAATGCCAAATCCACACTGTGAGACTGGTAGCCAGGATTACTTCACTATTTCCTCTAAACAGGTATCCACAGAATTCATTTACAAATTTACTCTTTATTTAGGATTCTGTCATTTGAGTGTGGAGTGATGATATTTTTTTATTTTTTTTTTCCGTTCATCTTTGGAAAATCAAACAGTTATCCATTGAATGAATGCAACAACTTTTTTTGCATAAGGGAAAGTAAAAGTATAATTTTGGGCCAGATTTGGGGCATGAACTTATTATCACTTGGATCTATAGTAGGTTTCATTTGCCAAAACGGTTACCTTGCATATTCATTTCACAGTTAACTACAAACAGATTGTACCGTGTTGATACATTTAGATCGATCATCGCTTCAGTTGCATTAATATAAACAGTACAAGTGTTCTAGCACAAAGAGGTTCAAGTTTATTCATAGACTACAACAATGTGACTAGACTTATCACCACAAGGTCATTTTATTGTGAGAAGGTTAGTTCTCAACTTATCATATCAAATTAACGGTACTACAAATGAAAAAACACACTGCACGAAGGATTCAAAGAACGATATTGCTGATAGCAGGTTGATCTTACGATACCAATTTCTGCAGCAATCCTTAGATTATACTTGAATTATTAGCTTTGAGTTGAAAATGTGAAAGTATGTTTCCTTTAATATATGAGTGGTTTTATACTGACATTAATGCCAATCTGCTTTTCTTTTTTTTTTCAAAATGGGAGAAATCTTTAATTCGAT
The DNA here is from genome assembly GCA_010014835.2 of Apostichopus leukothele. Classification (NCBI taxonomy): domain Eukaryota; kingdom Metazoa; phylum Echinodermata; class Holothuroidea; order Aspidochirotida; family Stichopodidae; genus Apostichopus; species Apostichopus leukothele. The sequence continues at coordinate 9,807 of JAAAKB020021361.1, forward strand.
AATCAAATTGATCTGGCAGTGGCATGGTGGGTTCAATAACGACTCACTTAAGACTATGAACTGATGAAAGAATCTTGATAATAAAGCTGTGGTTCTGTAACTATTATGGAGTTATTTATGTAAAGATAGTGGAATGCATCACTTGGAATTCACTTGGATAACCTGAAAATGAGTTTTAAATACTATTCTTTGTGATAATGCAAATATAAAGGAGGGAAAAGTGGAATATTATTTAAGAAAGGTCTAGAAAGGATAAATTGGGAATATGGTTTTAGATTTTACATTGGACACACAAAAGGAACAACACAGACAGTTGATCTGGTATAATTACGTTACATAAATATACATAAATATACATCATCACCTGACTTCACATCTGTGAAAAACACATAGCGAGACTTGCTAGCACTCACACACACTTCAAGTAAGGCTCATTTTCTTTTGCTATATTGAAGAAAAAAATCGTGAAATTTCCAAAATGTACCTTGCAAAAGAATAAAATATAAGTCAAAAAAGGAAAAATATTAGCAACAACACTTTCTTTTTTCTCTTTTTCTCTTTTTATTTAATTTTTTAGATGCTCTTTCAGCCTAAGAGGGTATGTCTTGTCAGATTAATCATGCAACAACCTTCCCCTGTTTGGATTGCATTCAAGGTGGAGAATATTTCATTGATGTCAGACAAACTGGTCGAGGTAACCTTTGTCAATATTAGTCTTCCCATTTACTCGGTCTAATTTTGTGACATCTGATCATGTAACCATTCCAAAGTAAAAACTTCTATTATGAAAGTGTTGTCAAAAGTTTGGTTTTGTTGGGGTTGGTGAATGGTCCACACCTTCATAGAGGTGACAGGTGTGTTTAGTAAGATTATTACATATGAAGCAATAAATATAAGTATATTATAGATAGAATGACAAATTTACAAGTTACCTGAGTTTTTTGCGATTTACTTTTCCATCAAAAAATATGTTTTATTGATCATCAGGACAAAAACAACTCAGTGATACTGAAGTGGCTTGAGGAACAGACTGAATATGGCACCGATGAGCCACCATCAGAAGAAAAGGTAAAACTTGTGAATATATAGTACAGGGGTCAAGTAACTTTTGACTTAATCAGTACTCAAAATCTTTCGCTTAGCCAATGTGTGTCTAGCTTGAGAAATTGGCCAACTGACGCTGTAACACTTGACGAGAACAGTCACCTGTGAAGGATTCACTCTTGATCACGTCAACATTTTGTAGAATGGACCTTGCTAATCTTAGAGTTGCACACAACATTAATTATGAGTTATTACAGAAATCATGCTGCAGCATGCAAGACTATTCTCTGGGGTATCCATGAGTACAGTCAATCCCTTCCTCTGTGATGTATTAATACATCATGGTTGCCTACAGATTTGTTTGGAGTGGAAATAATTCTTATTGTGTGTTGTCCTTTCTTTTAATTTGGTTATAAATGTATGCATGGTCCCTCTTACCTCTGATTGGCAGCCCACATAAAGGCGAGGATAATATCGATTACTACAAACTCACGGCTGGATGATTAGCTCAGTCGGTAGAACAGGGAACACCTAACCTGAAGACAATGGGGCTTTTATTCCATTATAACAAAAAACAATTATCTGCTCTTCCAACCATTTTGCCCACAAAGGTTCTCTTTGTCTTACAAAATGCTTTAATATTTAGCAATGCCTCAACTGTTTGCATTGTGATTTGTAACCTAATAGTCTGCTTCAAATTTGTTGTCACCATCACAGACCGATGCAACTGCCAAGGAGGTCGCAGAACACATGCAGAAGTTATGGGCATTAACCGAAACTGTCCAATTACACCAGCAAACCCAATCATCTCTTGGAAGATTTGATGTAAGTGGGTTTTTCTCTGTTGTTTAGAAAATGATCAGTGGGAACTGAATCACTTCAGAAGATATCCAAGGCTGGGGTTAAGGTACAAGTGTGTCAGTAGAAACAGTAGTTTACATATCAGAGCTAGCTAACATTTACCAAATGCTGATTTCCATAAATTTTCATTGAATCAAGGATATGCATGCCATACTATGCTATCTTTTCATCGGTAGATTGAACGTTGGTGATGAATTAGCTTTATTCCAGACATGAACTTGTCTTGGTATAGAAGTTTCCATTTTCAGCAAGAGATTCCCATTTTGTTTATTGTTAATAGCTTACCTGTAATTCATATTCCTTTTGTCTATTTGGCCAAGGACAGTGACCTCCATACAGCTATCCAGCGAAAACTTTCTATTTCTCTTGCATTCAATATCAATTAAAGAAGTTTTTCTTGCGATGAAAATAAATTTCCAGATTTTTTTATATTTGTAAAGCTTTGTGGACTGGTTCCAGTTGTGGATCTGTACTTAGTGCTAGATAAAATCCTTCATTATTAATTTGCTTTATTAATTACCAGAATGTTCATTTGTTATTATCCTACAGGTGGATGGCTCCTATGAAATCAATCTGCTATCCTACACGTGACACATCGTAACAGTTTATGGTGTCGATGTAAACCCAGGAGGGTAGACGCGAGGGTTTCATGAATATTCCAGGTGTGATGTGATGTCCTGAACTGAAGGTGCGTCATGAGACCATCAATGTGATCATTCAAACCAAGGCTTCATAGTTAACTCACATCTGAAGAGAATTAAGTTCTAGCCACTGGAACCGAAGGGTCGGCATTGTTCTCAAGTAAATTACTTGACAGTGATAAACCTTTGGTACTATCTCTATACAAAATTCCCAACCATTGGGTGGAGAGTAACTTGCAAAATGGAATTTAAGGAAATTTATAAAGAACTGTGCATTCTGTAGAGAGGTCAACAGTCTTTTCATTTAGATTCCAATCTTCTTGGTGCAAAATATTGTATTTCAGTAATGTGTAATTGATCATACAGTACATGTAGTTTTATAGCAATTGTCAAGTACATCTGATACAGACAAACATTGATCAGTTGTTGAGGATGGCTGGGGGAGGGGGGAGGGGTCGAGTGAGGCAGAGAACATTGAACACTGCTCAAAATGATAACACAATGATTACCACTATTTACGTTCTTCAATGGCACATATTTATTGTTATACGAATGATAAATAGAAAATAATGGCAGAAGAAGATATATGAACGTTCAGTAAATGAAAGATAGTCAAAAGATCAGTTGTGATATCACAAAAATTACAGATAATCTTAATATAATAAATGCAAGGAAAGAAATATCAAAAATATGACGAAAGAGTGACGGTATTGTTATGAAACACCTGTGACCTGTTAAACTAACTTGAATATGGATCAAAGACAACAACAAAAAAACTGTAATTTAAAACTTAAGAAGGCATTAGTTCCTTTTTTCTTTTGCATTGACCAGCTTTAGTGATCAGTCAAATAATTGCTACAGTATGCTCATTACATAACTGGCAGATTAGTAAAGTAGACCTGGCTGGCAATACATTGGTTAATCTGGTCACCAATTTTGTCGATGACTTAATATGCAGTTTATATATGAAAAAGATGATATCGCTGTATACATCAAAAAACTGCTATTTAAGGTAAAATAAGAGCATACGACTGTAAGTTTCTGATATGATAACTATTAAGACATTGAAATATGAAGACAACTCAGTGTATTTTCATTTGCATATGAAATTTACCAGAAGAATAGAAAAAGACCACAATTTCCACATTTTTCTTTGAATTTCTTTTTCTAATCTCCACTTTTCATGTTTTCACAAGAGAAAGTGTATCAATCTATGTATTTCAGATATATGGAATAGATAAATGTTACAGACATTCTAGTTTCCTTTACTAGAACTTTCACTTAGGAACGGCCAATTCACTTACAGTCGGAACGGCAAACAGCTCTTTAAATAACTGTAATTATAACAACCAACACATATCGACATTCACAATAGTAAGAAGTCTTGACAAAGTAACAACTTGAAAGCCCTAATAATGACTTTCAATATCAAAACAGATACGAAAATCTGCTGCACCTTTCGATAGGATTTTACAAGTGACAAATAAGTTAAGGCATGATAGTTACAACTTCCAATATTTTGGTTGTAAAATTCTATTTTGAAGTCACAAAGAATCTGAGGAGATGTACTGACATATTACATACGTTCACTGTCCAAAGTGTATGTTGTACTATCCAGATACTTATTCCAATGTCTCTTGAATTTCAGGATCCACTTTTCAATTTCAGCGTGAACTTTTAACATTAAATATGAAAAAGTCTTGTCCCGACACTGAATTCTAAGAATGAGGGACCCTCGGTGTAATACGAAATAGGTCTTCTAACTTGAAATATTCGAGACACTTAAATGGGCTTTGTGTCTCATTCGATGGTATTTGGTGGCAGTTTAGGATTTAAGTTTGTAATATACCTGCTGATTCCTTCCCCAGACCAATATCTTAGTTATTGTCCCTATCCAGACCAATAACTGAAATAATGTTTTACCCATTAAGAAGATAAAACAAAATGGTTCCATAAACTAGATGTAATATGTACGGTCCTAGCATGCTAAATTTGTTTGCCATTTCTGTTGTTCATTAGTTTTTATAATGATAAGCTATGTAAGGTTGTCTTCACTGAAGCTTAACACAAATCACCAGTGCTTCTTTATGTGTCCCTCTTTAGTTCCTTTAAGTAAAGGATGTGTGTGTGAGGAATGAGGAGTGGGAGGGTAATGGAATTCCCTTGATGGTGGCTGTCATGTTTCGTTGAAAAGTTTACTTAGTTTATCAAAGAGTCAACTGACAATTTTATGTGGCAAGCAATATTAAGACTGGAGGGAGAAGAAAGGGAGGCAAGAGGTGATGAACAAAAGCTGAAAAGAACGAAGGTACTTCTTAGATAAACCGGCAAAACAAAGTGCATAATTTTTTATAACAGCACTAACAACCTTCTCAACTTGTCATTGACTTAAATTAAAACGACTGCCAGGACATAACATTTATCCTGCCCAAT
>JAAAKB020021470.1:0-14783 GCA_010014835.2 Apostichopus leukothele
TCAACCTCGCCCCCCTCCCCGCCATAAAAAGAGTTCTTCAACGGCATTCTAGATCTAGTTTATCAAATAACCCTTTATTTCAAATGATCACAAATGGACAAGAAATATACTTTTCAAATTAATTAATGTTAATTATCCCTGTGACTTGAAACTATTTGACCTCTCCTGAGGTCAAATACACACTCTCAACTCTGACAGCGTAATCATATGCACTAGACCAGACAAGATGCTGCTGTCAACTGCTTGTTAATATTAGGGCAACAGTGGAGTTAAGGGGCAGGTACTGTATGTTGGCAAACATGCATACCACCACCAACATAATATTTTTCAAAACAGACACCCATCTTCGACAACACATAGTATCCCCTAACATTGATTCCCTCAAACACACGTCCCTACCCTTCCCCTGATCTTCATTTTATAGAGAAAGCAAAAAAGAGAAATTCTTACCAGTATCTTTGTCTCTTCCCTTATAGACCTGACCGTACGTGCCCTCTCCTACAGGGTTGATAATTTCGTACGTCTCCACCGATCTCTCCCCCCACGATGCCGTGCTCCCGTACAGCTTTGCTCGTTTCTTTCGGATGGCCTCCCGCTTGACTCTGCCAACCTCAGATGTCTTGCCTTTTCCAAATGCCTTACCCCCCGGCGGTGTGGTCTGAGATGTCTGTTGAGGGGTCACCTTGGGGGAAGGGGTGGGCTTTTCTGATTTCACTCTTGGCGACTTTGTTGACTCGGACGGCTTCTTTTCCGCCACCGGTAAGGAAGGTGGCATCGGGAGATCTGAAATCAAGGGCCTAGGTTTGGACTCTTCCTTCTTTAACTCCTTCTTGACAGGGGAATGGACGATAGGGGGCATCGGCAAATCAGAAATCAACTTCAGCGGAGAGTTGCTTCTCTTGATTACTGGTTTACTGTTCAGTGGTGACTGCTCCTTCTTCAGATCCTTCTTGATGATAAGGTTTGGCAACTTGTTTGAGGAGAGCGAGGACGATATCGGCTTTGGGGCTTCGGTGACAGTCCTTGCGGGAGACGATTCTATACTCGGTCCTTGGACCCGTTTCTTGGCGGCTGATGACTTGGTTATCTCCTTTAGTTGTTCTTCCAGCTGGCGATGTTGCTCGTCTTCCCCTTCTCCTGCCTCTTCTTCCTCCTCCTCCTCTTCTTCCTCTTCTTCCTCCTCTTCCTCATCATCATCGACCTCTCCTTCTTCAGATTCATCGTCATCAATCACTTCCACCTCGTCACCGTTATCCTTGGCAAACTTTTGCTTTGCGCTGCTGGCCTTTGGAACGGGTACGGGAGAGGACTGAGCAGACTCAGACTTTTTCAACCGGGCCGTCTCCAGTCTCTCCCTGTGATGCTTGCTCAATTCTGAAAACAGTCCCATGTGATACTTAGCACTGTCTAAATCTAGGCTACCACTACTGCCTCGTATATGGCGTGATCTAGGCTGCGGACTGTTCCGAGAGTTCGATCTAGATCGCGATTTGTTTCTCCTGGATACCTTGTGTTTGGAACTGCTAGATGACCTTGACCTTGACCTTCTGGATCTTTTTCTGAAAAATGAAACATTAATTAAAAAGAATGAATGAGGTCACCATCATCAAGTCTGCTTAGGTTGGAAAATTGGGCAATTTGCAAAAACTCAAAAGTCACAATTAAACAGGCAAAAGTATTTGTTAAATGCAATCAATATGACAGAAACCTTGTTTTCTCAAATTTAAAAATAGAATGAAAAATATGGTTCCGTGATAGACCCCATGAAGGTTTTCACAATTAGAGCAAAAAATCTGATATACAGAATGTGAGTATGTTACCAAAATCCAAAGGCTTGGAGTGCAGCGTAAATACGTCTGTCATTATGGGTGGTTAGCTTATACATTCAAAGACTAACTATATCAATGAAGGTACAATATATGCACACCAAAATGTGCACTGAAGGACAGAACCCATCAAACCAAGACATGTTCCCTCCCTCTCCCTGTCAATTACGTACATCATCAGTAAGCCATTACGTACATTTGACAAAGCAAAGCAGTGAAAATTTCCACCGGAAAGCAATTAATTAGTTATACTTTCACAGTTTCACTGTTGAACTACAAAATCAGTTAAAGACTGGGAAGTCACTGTCAACAATGCCTTCTCAAGTACGAAGTATGAAGAAAAACATAGTCGTCCATTATTCACTCTGGTGGAATCATCTATGAACAGTGTGCTACCATATATGAGTGAATAATTTCCTCAGAATCACATCACAAGATGCTATGAGAAATCTTGGTCAAATTGCAAAGTATAATTGTAAAGCAGTTTTGTCAACAGGAACCATATGTAGTACTTTGTAAGAGACAAAAGCAGTCAAAACTACCACACAAAATTTGAGCACTTAACACCCCTGTGTTACTGCAGATAACCAATTTGCAATTGATAAACAATGTTATCTTGACTATATCATGCATCAACCACATAGATCCTTGCCAGAATTATGTCATGACAAAGAAACCTGCTGATAGCATAAAGTTACTTTAGAAACCTCGATGCTACCATGCAAACTTTGCTACTGGAATTACTATCATACAGAGCAAATGCTCAACTGCCAGGGAGGAATTTACCCAGTATCGAAGAGCAAAATGGACAAATTGATATACAACCTTGTACAAAGGTGTAAAGTAGCTTTGTAAATGGGGACCACATGTAGTATATTATAAGAAATAGAGCTCAGAGCCTTCAAAACGGCTACACAAAATTTGAACACTAAATTATTCTGTGCATTACAACAAGTTATTTGTTTTTTATAATTTTGAGTAGATTCATCATCTAGTGAAGAGAGGAGGTGAAGGAGATGATGACATCTTTTAGCAACACACTTGGCAAAAGCAAAGTCCTTCACTTGCTTCCTAGAGTTACTTTACGTTACAAAATACTATGTCGATTTCACGTATTGCAGAAATTATTTTAAAAATTAAACTTCCTTTAACTACGGAGTGATCCCGTAATGAAGTGGAAAGAGGCGATTGCTGGATAATGGCCAAGCATCTCACTTGTTTCAAACAAACAACGGAAAAAGCAATTGTCCTCACTTTGTGTTGTTTTAAATTTATGACAAACAATGGGTGTTTCCTTCTATGTCATTGAGAGTGGAAAAGGCATTTCATTGCTATAATTAATAAGAAAACAATTGTGTAATACTTTCTACAGAAATATAAACTATTGTGTCTGCACTTTTAAGGCACTTGGAGAAAGAAAAAGAAATCTTTAACAAAGGCCTGCCAGATTCAATAAACTAATGTCATCAGTAACTATGTTAAGACCATCGGGCTGTAAGGGTTAACAAACAAAACAGCATACAAATAATGCAGCCTATGAAAAATGATTACAACCAATGTTGTCTGTATGTCTGGGTGTGTTTTCAAACCATTCAAAGGAATCTCTAGAACAATTTACTAGCATTGGTCAGTATTTCATATTTTAACTAAAAAATATCAGGAAATTATGGCAAGATTTATTTCATTAATGACTAGTCTACACTCATTTCAATAATGAATAGCAGAAAATTCGGGAAAGTTCTGATTTGCTGTGAATTGCAGGTGATGAAGATAAGCCTGTGGGCTAACTTGTGTTTATTAGAATCAAATAGAAAATCATTAATTTCATACTAAACAACAATTTATGGTTAAAAATCATGGAAACTTAGTTTGATCAATAGCCATCCTATTTCGCAATACAACAGCTCTAATGCATCATGATGATCTGCTAGCCAAACTAAGATAACAAACTTGTATAACAATGGCTAGTTTAAATTAATGGGTAGTTTGTTTTGCAGCAACAGATGCAGACATTATTGTTGCTCATCTCTGTGTGTCCAAGCAGTGTTTGGTTTCCTTGATATAACACAATGTGGCCAAGATATCTAACCAGTCTGCAGAGTACTACAACCTTCATGGACATATGAAGTGTCACTGGTTGCCTGCTAACAGAAGGTGACCAATAAAGCTAATAATCTGCTTTCCAAATTTTATAGATACCACATCAAAACAAAGATGAAGACCCATTAGCCAATGCTCAGTTTGGGGCTTGACATTATCATATTTACACATTTTCTAGTTAAGTTAGTTAACTGAATTTAATTTACATTAAGTTTATTTTGCATAGCATGAAGAGCTGAATAACATGGTTCCTGCAAAGAGCTGAGGGCTAACTAAGCATGTCTTCATTATTTGTATAAAAAAAAATTAAATGGCAGTTAGCTACAATACCCAACAATTATTCCTTCATCCCACAAATAATACTACAGCGAAGCTCCAGACTGGACACAATGCCGTTGTGTTGAGAAAGACCTGAGCCACTCAGCCCTTAAACTGCCTATCACCAGGCAACATCTGAGGTTATGTACACTTCACAATTTAATTTCGAAGATACAGGATGATGGGTTGCAATTGAAATATTCTCTCACAAACCATTGTAAAGGCTCAAATTCCACATAAACAGAAAGCAAATTTGAATTGTGTTTCACACATAGTTTGTACAAAGCATGTTTCGCCCAACCTGATCATAGTCCAGATGGTACTAATGTCAATGGAACTACCTTTCCCGAAATGCTCTTATACTACAAAAGATTAGGTGGGTTATGAAATTAAATTTGTCAATGTTTCAGTATGCTGACCATTCTCCAATGCGGTGGTTGCCCCCTCTGGAGTATAAAAGTTGTTGAGAAAGTACAGTATGTGTTTACAGAGAGCAATTTACCTCTCATACGGTCATGCCCTAGCTGTATTAGAAATTTGAAACATCTCTTTGCCCTACAGTGATAGCAAATTGTTCAAAGAAACACATCAATCAATACTGTAAGTCAGAGTTAGTTTTTTAGCCTTTACTAAACATTAGATACCTTAGTCTTTCTTCTTTTCAGGGGAGGGAAGGGCAGAAAAGGGACAGGGATTATTTTGGATTATGGCTGCAAACTTTCATTTTCCGTGTAAAATGGTCTAGTACAATGGTGACGAGTCATCCAATTGCCATTGCTTTAATACTGTACTGTAGATAAAGCAAAATGGCTTTCCAGGTGTAGGGATGATTTCCTTCATGTTGAGGCCAAATGCTTTAACTGTATTAAATATGTTCTTGCTTATGATTTCCTATTGGAAACTACCTTGCGAGTGCAACACCTTGCCTACTATGCTGGAAGTTACAACCTTCCACCAGGTTACTGTACTCTAACAATGAGCCTACTGCAAACTTACAATTATAAAATCCATAGATTGAGGAAAGACAAATCAAGCAAACAAACTACTATGCACACAGTCTTGTGTTATTTCCAGATACTAACCTATGACTAGGGCTTCTGCTACTGGCATGCTTGCGTGATCTTCTGTACTCCGACCTACTGTCATAATAGTCTCCTTCCGGACTTGCACGCCTCTTGGGGCTCCGCTTGGGCATCAATTTTACAAGTTCTTGGGTCTTTTGTCTGTATGGCGAAGGAGATCGCGATCTCTTACGTTTACTACTTTTGCTTCGCTCTGGCTTATACTTAAAATCTGGATTGTCTGACATATCACGGTATGCCTTTGGGGGTTCTGGACTGGGGCTTCGGGGGCGATAGGCCCTTGGGGGTGACCTGGCCCTGTGTCTTGACTTAGAGGAAGACCGGTGGGTGGAATGGGGGGAGTTGCGGACTGCCAGAGTTCGATACTGCTTTATGGCAGTACCTGGCGACAAGCTGCGGACGTGTTTAATGACCTCTGGGTCAGGTGAGACCTGGTCAACGGACACTGGACTCTCCGAATAGTCTTCTTCTTCGCTACTTATCGCATCGTACTCGACCAAAGGCTTCACTGGCACGTTCTCTCGCCGAGAGTCCAGGCGTGACTTCTCTCGCTTGTGCTTGTGTCTGGACTTTTTGTGTTTCCGTGGCTTCTCCGGCTGTGGACTCTCCATGCGATATGACCTGTGACCATGATGATGGTGCCCTGGTGATACTGGGCTATGCCTTCTGTGGGATGGCATCCTGTCCTTCAGTTCATTAGGTCAGATAACTGTAGAGACAAAGAAAGGACAAACGATGGGAATATTGCAGACAAATAAAACACTTACAAAGAAACATCTGACCTGTCTACTACACCATGAACTCACTACATCAATGTAATCCGTAAAATATTAATTCTCTGGTGGGAGTAAGGCATCACATAATTAACTCGCAATATTTGCATGTTAAAATTTAGTATTCCGCAGATCGCGCAAATTTCAGCAAAATGCTTTCAATTCACAATTGAGACAGCGAACATATCATTAAGTTACAGTACAGTAGCTCACCTCATTCAAGTTTTTGTTTCAAAGAAGAAATTGATGATTTTACTGAATTCTATGGAAACACCAAAATCTGTGACATTGGAACATTAGAGCCTAGTGCTTTTTATCAGTCATTTTTCACCTTTCACCATTCATTTGTGACAGCACCTTTATTAACTTTCCTTCCCAACCATCTGACCATTTCAGTCATCACTCAATTATTGCAGAGTACTGTCCATCTATAACTACAGTAAACAGATTCAGTTCAGTTCAACATGTACAGCTCACAGAAGCACCTTTTTAAGATTGAAAACCCCATTTTAAAGCCGACATATTAATGGCGTAGGTCACTTTCAGACACTACAGTTTTTTTCAGACCACTTTCAGATGTTTTAAGTGTTTTAGATGTTGACTTATTGATGTTGACTTTCAACTTATACTTGTTGACTTTTTGATTCTGACTTATTAATGTTGACATTCAGATGTTGACTTATCAGTTGTTGACTTATGTTGACTTATTAAGCCAACCTCAATGGCGCTACACTGTAGGTATTTCCATTCAAGTCAAACATCAATCTGTACAATTCACAAATCTAATCCCCACTAATTTCCTCTTCAGATTTTATGCAACTTTAGTATCTTATCATTTTGGGCAATGTTCACCATTAGGCACGATCATATAGCCTTTAGGATATACAGCAAAATTTGATATCAACAAAGAACCCTCAATCAAATTTATTCCAAAGAATAGTTCCTTGATTGTGCTTACAAGGCTACTACTGTAACCAATCGGAAAAATAACAATGCTACTTGAAGTCTTGTCGCGTTTTATGTGAAACTTTTTTCGATGAAACAGTGCACACATGATTTTTGTTTTTCTACATTTAAATTAGTTTTGGCCATTATTGAACAGCAACGTTGTTCATGCACCTTGGACCTAGACAACAAGTCTAAAATTTGGTTTTCAACTTTTCACTCTTTTACCTGTTAACCTCAAATGCCCTTGACTTCCACAGATATCTTGTACTCAGTCTCACCGAGGTGGATCTACAGTACTGTACAGGTATACACTACTGTACATTTATGAGGTTCATTCAAGCTTTATGTTTGGATTCAATGTGTAAACAATGTTCTCACACTGTGACCTCTGTTTTTTTTAATTGAACTATGACCTCCACAGAAAACTACTAGGGTTCCCTGCAATAAGGTTGATCCACATACCAAGTATGACATTCATCCAAGCTTTACTATTGGAGTGATCATTTTTACAAAGGTTCAAGGACTTGACCTACTGTATGTTCACATCAAATGATCTTTGAGTTTTGAGACAACAAAAACAATGTGGTTTACTTACTGACTTACTTGGATGCACAAAACCAAGTATGAAGATTAAAGCAGCACCACTTTCAGAACTCTTGATTTACAAGGTATCAGACTTTAAACATTTTTACTTCAAATGAACTTTGACTCCATAAAAAACAATAGCCTTCTTCGACTCAGTAAGGTGGTTCTATTGTACATGACAAGTATGCAGTTTCATCCAAGCTATAGCCAGCTATTAAAGTTTTAGTGTTTATCAATTATCAAGCTTATTCATACTTAAGAAATAAGCGATTTCACAAGGTTAGTCGGATTCTGACCCCTGCTGACTTCAAAAGTCCTTCAACTTCAACCAATTTCAGGAGGGTTCTTGTACTGAACAATGGGTGTGTACATCAATTATCAAAGTAACACAATCAGTTATCATGTATATAAGTGTGTTTCACAAACACACATGCTATTATCATTGCATACAGTAGATTCCTTTTGACTGACCAGGGATCAAGAAAGGGTCCTGTTATGTGTAGCTCAAAATTATGCCAACTAAGCCTCTGAAAAAGCCATTGCAAAGAATATGTGACCTTCGATACCATTGATCCCAACATATACTCCCCCAAGCATGGTACTTCACAATTTCTTCAAACTTTTCATTTCTGTGTAATATTTGAATACATATTCAACATCAATACACCTCTTTATTATTTTACCACTTTTTCATGGCATACATTTTTTCTTCTTATATGGCACACAATCATAGCTTATTATCATGTATCTAATTATGTTAAGTGAATTTATTAGATGTGAAATGTTTAAACTAATCAACAATTCGGTCCACTTCTGTTATGAGAAACATTTGGCTGCAAATTCCCATGGAATCTAGAAAATGGATCATCGGATCGAGTTCCCATTGTTACACAGTGCCAACAAATCAGATGAGCTTAGCATATGAAACAATACAAACAGCATCAGGCATCTACTCAACTCACTCCATGGTAACAGTTTTGAATGATGCATTTCCTTCCTGTTACATTCTCATTACTAACAACGTTGTTGTGATTCCCGGATGACGCACTATCTATTTTTGTCACATGCAAATTTGACTGCTCAGGTTGCATCACTTTTACACAATGGAAAAGTTGCTCCCTTCATCAGACCAGTTCTTACCCCTCTTAGTCAGAAGTATTCACTTTGTTCAATGTATGGGCAACTCTACTTGTACCTGAAGTGTTAATATGTTTGCACTGGGATAACTTATGACTTTGACCAAGGGGAACAATGTTTATGCATAAATCTATATCCCTCGGTCAAAATAAAAATTTATGTGGTATGTACAACCATTTGTTTGTTCCTAACCAGTCTTTAAATATTTACTTCAATATACTGTAGAAATTTTATTCTACAATTTTCACAGATTCAATGTCATTTCAGTGGATTAAAATAAGAGAAAATGTTTTCACTCCTCAGGTTCAGGTCTTACTTTCCCTTTACTGATAAAGTATGATGACTATTGACAACACTAGACAGCAACAAATTCAACTCAAAATGCAACTTTTAAATGGTTCTTTCTCTTCAGAACAAAACTACAGTATTGGGTAGTTTTCTTCAAGGTTACAAGGTTATTGTCCCCAAATATATATGCTAGAAATTAAGTCAAATAATGGTTTCTAATGATTGTTCAAACTTCAACAAGCATTCTACTGCCACCATCAGAGTATTTGTTCCTCTCCTAGACATTTGTCTCACTTAACTCTGCTCATTTTTGCCTGGGAATAATTTGATGTTTCAGAACTCACATAAGAGTTCTTTTGAAAATGTTAGCATGCTTAAGTTTTGGGGGCAATAGTTATGACCTTTAATGTAGCCAAATGATTCTGTGAACTTGTACCATCTCTTCATTTGCATAAAAATTTCTAGCAATTTCACAATTTTATATGAAGGTTATTCTAAAGGGAACTGGAATATGACTATGAACGTTTAGGCATCTCGCTTCTCAAGTAATGCTCAAGAAGTTGGTTGACTATGCTGTAGAGTACTACAAGTCTTTTATCAGGCTTACAGGTTGATAACATTGTATAAAGTATAAAGAGAATGCACAATTTATCCATGAGCATCGTAAGAGGTTCGGTTACTAGCACTGTGAATCTTGAATGAATACAATAACACAACCAAACATCCTAGCGACAATTTGTGATTTTTCAATTACATCAAGGTAACCACATCTCAAATCTTAGGAAAGTACCAGTATGTCATGTAGCTACCAAGTGTCCCCAATTTTCATTTAACTGTGCCAATTTTGGTCTTGGATCTTTACGTTGGAAAAATATTCTTTTCTGGAGGAGTTAATACAGAAAAGTGGGCATATGGCTATCATCACTAAAAACATGGAACAGTTAAACACTGAGATGCCCTCAAACTTCCACATGTGTACAGGCAGGCAGAATTTCCCCAGATGTCAACTTAAGGGGATCAATACGATTTTCCCCTTAAAGATTTTCACCTTAAATTAGGTATGATACAGACTCAGAGAACTGGAAAAAGTTTTTATAAGTGTTATAAATTACCAAATCTTAGCTACTTAAAGCAAATTTGACCACAAACCTTCATTTGCTAATAGTAAGGCCAAGCTAGGCCAAGTGAAGATTACAACCTGCTTAATTGAAAAATATTGACTACACTTAACAGGATCAGATGCAGTGCAGAGAAATTTGGAATAACTCAACACAGACCTACAGCCTTGGTTAGTTTGTGTTAATAAATCAGTTTTGCATATATTTTAGTGTAGGCCTAGGCTATCTGTTTATTTTTTTCACTTAATTCCTCAGGATGAATACAGGTGGAAGATGCTTAATGTAAGAAATGAACTGTTCAGTAACCTAGATTGACTTGTAAGGTTTTTACTTATACTAGCCTAGTTCACAGTGAAAGCTAATTTAACCACCCTTTATCTAAGAAGGAAGCAGTCCCACATATAATGGGCTAGTGACCATAGGAGTGAGGCCTAACATTAATGAGCCGCTGGAACAGTGGACCAGGCTTATGCAAACACTAAGAAATATGACATTGCAAGTATATTTTTTGGAACTATTGTTAGCCTTGGTTAGCTAAGGTCTAACGAATCATAGACATAAGTTAAAAATGAAGACGTAGGCCTAGCCTGCTGCCTGTACACTGTTGGTAATAACAGTCTTTCTTTTTAAGTTTTAAACTCAACATAAATTTGAAGCTCCACATAACTAAGTTAACTTGGCCCTATCTGAAACTAATGATGCAACTAGGCTCGAGTGATTACTGTTACTAGGCCTAGCCTAGTACTACTTTACTTAGTAGGCCTAAGTTAAGTAGGCCAACTTGTGTAAATGTAAGTTGCTTTTTTGCTTAATATAGACTAGCCTAGGCATAGGCCTTGGTCTAGGAAGTCTAGTTAGGAGTCGGAGATTACTCTTTTTCATCTAGCCTACGCTAAAGCTGAGCTTCCAACACAGACATGAAATTAAGCAGTTTATGACCACATGGCACACACAAATTCTGAGAATGTATCGGGTAACTCATCCATGGATTGACACAATTTACAATAACCGAGGCATGAAATAGCAAAGACGTGTTCCTTACACAAACGAAAAAATCCAGCGATATTCCGTCCACCATTCCTCCTTTTCAATCCTGTTAGACGATGAAGAAATCAGGTTTGGTTAAACCAGCTCCAGTTTGTGTTAGAGTTCCTCTTGACAAACTTTTTGAAAAAGTTCAATGACCTTGTCAGCGAGACTAGGTTCCAATCCGGGTAGGTACGGTTTTTATACGCACTGTGTTAGGATGCAATTCCTTCCAATCTGTGATCTTGCAAAGAGTAGGCTCGGAGAAAAGCTAAGTCCGCTTAAAATGAATAAGAGATTCAAGAGTTCTCTCAAAGTCAGGATGGTTCCAAATTGCCTAGACGCAAAGGTAAGTTAACGGAGTAAGAGTTTCGAAACTATCAGTTTGTTAGCCTAAGTCTAATCCGTACTAACAACAGCTACGTACGTACGCCTCTGTTGACTGGGCGTTATGCAAAAGTTCCTTCTGAGCGAGATTCAATCTCGCAATATTTCAGGAATCCCCATTCTTTTACGTTTATTTTCCGAACCAAGCCAAACTTAATCGATTTACGCAGAACCCTAAATGTGTATGACTTATTTTCAACAAAAATTTAAGTGATTTCAGTGTTCGATTTCTCGTTTCCCATTCTTTTACCCAGCTCAATTTTGATGACGTGCTGTTACATGCATATTGCATTGTGGGAAGGTATACCATATGGCCTAGGTCAATATTGGCAGCGCAGGGCAATGGAACGAGATTTTGTAGATTCGAATCGGACATGCATGGAATGCCAAAAGGGTAAAAAATATGTTGTTTTCATATGTAAAGCAGAGAAGGAACATATATAGAACAAGCAAAAAGAGAAATCAAAAGATTGTGGATAATAGACTAAATGTATGAGTATATACTAATTTTCCTACCTATAAATGTATATATGATAATTCTTAATTCCTAAAAGAGAAGAAAATAAACTGGAGGAAAACTACATGAGCTTGACCAGTGAACTTTGAATATGACGTTTAAGTGAAATTTTTATATCTTTAAAATTGTTTGGAAGGGAATCCCAGAGAATAACGTATATATGACTGCAAATTTGCATTTGGTTTAGTTTTTTCATTGACTAAGCAATTAATAGGAATAGAGTGTTTTTACGAGTATCCTACTTATGAAAGTCGCAGTTCTATGTGGAAAAAACGAATTAAGTTGCTGGTAAGAGTACATTTTATTTTATTTATTTATTTATTTATTTATTTTTATTTATTTTGTAATTTTTGTAATTTTGAGGATGCAATATTTTTAGGCTGTAATAATTTTTAAGCTGTAATCGTTTAAAGTTGTATTATTTTATGCGATTTTGTGAAGTGCTTTGAGATCATTCTTTGATGTAAAGCGATATATAAGAATAAATTATTATTATTATATTATGATGGTATATTTAATTTTCAAATTTGGTTTAGCTTCGTCCTCAGTTGAGTAAGCAATGTGAATAGAGTTTTTTGAACGAGTATAGCCTATATGAAAGTCGCAGTTGTCCTAGATTATCAGTAAACACCCTCCCTGATACTTGCACATAGTTACTCATCCCCTTTCTCCCTTCTCGGTCCCTTCTCGGTCCCTTCTCAGTCCCTTCTCCGCCCCTACTCAGTCCATACTCATTTCCAGTCAATCCTCATGCCCTTCTGCAGTTCCTTCTCATTCTCTCTCGTCCACAGGCCCTTTCGGCCCTGACTGACCCCGTCTATTCTCATGATTTTGTCACACACTTTATCTGTGTCTCGTACGTACCACTAGGTAGCAGGATTTAGACTTTTTTTGTAGAAACTGAACTACTTCAATTTCTATGGTCGAACTGCATCAGCTGTGTATACTGTACAGACTATGGCTTTGGTACACAGAAATTTCTGTGCTCTTGGTATCATATCAACGTTAGACGTATGCGTGTAGCGAACGCCTAACCGATGTAAACAATATGGGCGGACTGAGGAAACAGTGGTACCGGTAGTACAAATAGTGCTTTATCTCTAAGACCAGGCCAAGTAAGTATGCTTGAACATAGCACTTGTTACATAAATTGGTCAACCTCAACCAACAAAACATTAAATGTACATGAGTACATTATATTAGTAATTGTAATGTTCGCTTCCATCAGTCATTTACTTAGCCCAAGCTACACTACATTAAATGTTAGGCTAGTACTAGTAGTAGTACTGTACAGTGAACTGTAGCCTAGTTTACTAGTAATTAAAGGCTCAAGCTGATTCAATAATGTGAGACTACATCTAACCAGAATTAGTTCATGGAATCACTATCAATATATTTGATTAACTATCGTCATAGACCTACATCAAACAGTCTGCAGAAGTTTTGAAAAACAATAAAATATACCTGACTTCATGAAGAAATGTTTCCAGCTTTAGGCCAATGTAATAACTAATATTTCTTTCTGGGTAATAAAAATTCATTAGTTTTAATTGTAATCTCACATTAATTCCTTTTTATCTATTTTTCTGATCGGATTTGTATAGGACTAATTTAGCTTGGTTGAAATCTCTCCATACCATGAATAAAAATTCATTATTATGCAATGATGCAAGAAATTCCATACTGATATTGTGTAGCCTCTACCAAAAGCTTTGTGCAAATCACAGAATTTTCTAAGTAAGACAGCTTATTCATAGTTGGATTATAGACGTCTTTATGCAATCAGAAACAACTCACTGTATGGTGGTGTCATGTATGGATAAACTTCGCAAATATTTGAAATGCCATAAATAAACGTCAACCTTTGCAATAATGTTATGCTGCACTTTCGTCATTCGCATTCTGATGAGTAATTTGGTCATCAAACGTTCGTTTCAAGCTAAGGAGCGAGACATGTCTTTTATAAAATATTGTTCTCTTGTTTTGTTATCATTGCAGCACCCAAGACATGCCTCATGGGATGGCAAGGCAAGCCACGAGCAATGAGCAAAGACGAAGATGGAGATTGGATCTGCCTGCATCCTTATAACCATCAAGTAGGAGGCCACAGTGGAGTTTGTCTGTTAGACAAAACGACAGTGTGTAAGCCTTTGGTTCAGGAAGAGTATGGTATTTATGAGACAATGTCTCCAGCTCTGAAGCTCTTTGTTCCCAAATTGAAAGGTACAGCATCTCTCGTACTACACCATATAATCATTTCATTTACTGTTATTATTGCCAAGCTTTGATCAGCTCTGTAACCTTTGACTTTGTACTCATGGATAAGTTTCCCTCCAGCCATTCGTGGCAGGACAGTTTGTGTTTCATAATATCAAGTGTCAGTCGAAGTGATATATCACATCACGGTAGAGTTACAGTTTGTTTCCTGGTTTTGCTTTCGCCAAAGTAATAATTTTTTTCCTGTTTTATTCGACTGACTTTCTCTTTTACCTAACAGGTTGTATAGATGTGAAGATTTGCAAGGACACCGATGGCAATGTATTTCTGTTCACTTTAGCTAAAAAAAACAAAAATGGCACCTTGAACAACGACATTATATGTGAAGATTGCAGGCGTCCCTCTCGCAACCCACAAAAAGCCATTGATGGCAGCAGCAGCGAAATTCAACAGAAAGTTGC
>JAAAKB020021578.1:0-14779 GCA_010014835.2 Apostichopus leukothele
AATTTGTCAAACTGAGACAAATGAGTGATATGTTTTCATCAACTTTTAATAAGCAAGGATTCTTTGAAATGGCTTTTTTTCTTGCATATTTAATTTTTATTTCATTTTTGGAATGTTCTATGCTAAAGCCAAAGTAGGATTTCTTGAAAAGTGTTCAAGAAGTTAGTAAATCATAGGGGTCTTTTGAGTAAATGTTTACTAGAACATGCGTCCTCAATTTAACTAGTATGTACTTTTTGTGTGCACTCACTTAGAAATCACAAATGCAAAAATGTTACTTTATTCTTCTAGGTGTTACATAAATGCAACAATTTTTGTCAAATCCTTCGAGAACTGTTGCTGCTATGTAGTCATAGGTTCCCATGTGTTACTGAACATGAAATTAGTATGTATGAATATTCATAAAGTTGGGGAGGTAAGGTTTACTTTATTTGTTTCTTTAATTTTCATTTTTTGTTGTTATTGTCAAACCAAAAAATATTATGAACACAGAAAAAAAAAAACAGTGATTTTTGTTTTAATTTTATGTGAATTCTTTCAAAGAGGGTGTATAAGGGATCAGATTACTGTACATAGCAGTGGTGTGAGTGTTTTAGCATTTAGTAGAGGAAATATTAAACAAGTGCTATATGTATCCCAACTCCCCCATGTAACCTTTAAAAAATTGAGACCCCCACCATTAAACCATGTGCAAGCCATTTTAACATCTGCTTGTAAATATCACAATAATATTGTTTCCTCCCAAGTGATACCTTGATGTAGCAGTCTTGAGTCTCACCCTATATAAGCCCCTTCCCTCTGCCCCATGGTTAATATCTGGTCTGCTCTGAGAAGACAAATTTTGTTACAAGTGACAAGCAGGAAATACTCAATATGCAAATTTTCCTGCATACAAAACACCCTTCATAATGCAAGATTGTTATGGACAAAGCAAACTGGATGTTATCAAACTCGGAGAATGGATGGTGTCATGGATGACACTGCCTGACCCTTACATGTCCATAACTGTGATAGAGTCAATGAAGTTAAAGAATTCCCTGATCTTCAAGCGGTCTGAAAGTAAGCCCATACCCAGTATCATAAAGGATTTCTCTGTGGTGTAATTATCAATTGCATCAAAAACCTGGGTTGTGTAGCCACAAGAGAAGTATGAGGGGCAGGAATTTCTTCCAAAGTTTCAAACAGAAGGGGCTTGGCAGGGACATCAACCAACTTTTGCCCCCCCCCCCCCAAAAAAAAATTAAACAAAGCCAGTTAGCTTTGTGATTCCTTGCCATACAATTTGCTCGAAGTTCAATATATCAATCTGACTAATTAATGTTGAGCAAGTTAAGTTTGTCCAGAATTAAGTGAGAACCAGAAAAGATTGCATAAATCTCTTGTGTGCATCAACCATGTCATTCACTAATAAGGATTTTACAGTAGAGAATTTTAAACCACAATATTTCATTTCCAGAAAGAAGTCTTCTTATGTGAATTGTAGACACTTGTTACCAATTTGAGCTAGCAAATCCCTTTAATAGTTGAGTTATACACTGAAATATTTTTGAGAAAAGGGAAAAGTATTTCACCATTTGAGATAACCTGTTGACCCCTTGAGACACTCCGTGCCCATTTGACCCCTTGAAGCTCAGAGGGAGAAACCTGATGGGAAGGTTTAAGTGCACAGTGAAAACATATGAGTAAGAACATAAACTGGATGCCAGGTATGTTTCGTTGAAGACCTATAGAGCCATTTCTCAACTGAACTGAATTTGACCAATTTATGTTCACCAAAAGAAAATCAGCGCTGGAGAATTCACTGATTAATAATAGCTTTGATTCTGGAGCTTTTGACGCCTTTTGATGCCTGTTGACCTATGATGTCTACTAATTTCAATAAAATTCTTGCTCTCACCAAGCTGGATCTATATACTAAGTGTGACGTTCATGCAACAGGTAATTCTTGTGTTATCGTGTTTACAAGATTTCAGACTTTCACTTAAATGTTGACTGCAAGTGACCTTTGACCTCCACCAATATCAATAGGGTTCCCTATACTCAACAAGATGAATCTGCATACCATGAAGTTCAACAAAAGCTTTCAGACTATGAACCTCTGTTGACCCCAAATGACCATTGGACTTCACGGAAAACATGCTTCTTGTACTCAATATGACAGATCCACATACCAAGTATGAAGATAATCCACCATTGAGTTCCTGTGTTTACAAGCATCACAGACATAGGCATCGATTTCTTTTGCCCCCAGCAAGGAATCAACTGCAACTACAGACCAGTCCACAAGGCCTGTAAGAGTCGAACAGCACCCCTCAGTTCTTTGATGTAGCAGTTCTGTGATTTGGCAACCCTCTTGTAATCCTTGATGTTATGTATGATTTGGCAAATTGAGTTGAGCACTTTTTGTCAACACTGCTTTTTTACCCTTCTGCATTGTATGGCAGTGATTTTGCAGGAGAGATATTATTGTCATTTGTTAGCAGAAAGTTTTCAAATCCCACCCCTATTTGTCTGTGAACTGTTGATTTACAAATCCCACCACTATTTGTCTGTGAAATGTTGATTTCACATCCAATCTGTTATTGTTTTGGCATCTATCTAGCAACTTGGTCACTCTCATGTTGATATCAAATTAAATGTTAGTTTAGCAGTTGGTTCATTTAGCAATATGTTCAGTTTTGAAGGTAATAGCTGTCATGTGCAAATACCATTCTGAAAGCAGAGTAATCCCATAAACCACTAACCACGGTAAAAAATTGCCAAGCAGCGGTTTATAATTTCAACAACATTCAACGTCAAATACAGTACTGCTTCCACTATCATAGTGCCGAATCACAACAGCATGTGGTACAAAAGCATGTGCTTCATAGCTATCATGTTTTTCTTTCTATGACCAAGGAAACTAATGTTTCAACACAATGCGCAATAACAATGAAGAATGAAAGCAGATATGACGACTGAGGAAGGTGGTTTTATGGATTTAACAATTGTAATGACTGGCATGTTGTACCAATACCATTGCTCATCAGTAATTAAATTAAATATTGTAAGTTCACATATTTAGTTTATGTAAGTTAAGGAGTTAATTAACTTAAGTAAACAGTAATGAAATTAAAGAAGACATTAACAAGAGGATTGGATTGGCACCCAAGACCTCTGTGTAAGAGTTGGATTACTTTAACTTGTGCTCACAATTTGCATAGGTTCTCTGACGATGAGAATTGATGAATGGGACAACCTTTTAATGTTTTCTCATTGGTTAGCTTATTTTGTAAGTTGGTTTCATCGTAACTTCCAAACTTGTGCTGATTTCAAAGTCATTGATTAAGAAAATATCAAAGGCTTGCAAACAGAGTGAACCTCCCACAGGAACTGCAACGTCATCAGTCATATTTTACAAACTATGTGACACCCACCTTGCACTGTAAGCATCTATAAGAACAAAGATTTCAGTGGATGGATGTATGCAGTACCGTAGTTAGCTTAGTCAATATTTACTAAGCTGTTTCAAGTCTCTTCTGTGTACTATATTTTGTCCAGACATTCTTATTGATGTGGATCCGATATCAACAATGATCCCTGAATAGAAAACATTTCCTCACAAGTCAAACTAACAGTTATGGATACTGTTATAACCCAAGCATGGCATGATAGTAAGCCAGCATACGCCTGGATCTCAAGTCACCAATTTGAAACTATGCAACAAAGATCCATGGTTACAAGTGTTGTCAATTATCAGGAGATATTCAATAAAGATAAAGTAATATTTAATTTACCTTAATATTTATTATTTTCATATTGAAGCAATTAATGAGATATATATTGAAAATAAATACTGCAAGCGATCACCCCCTCCCTCCGCTTTTCATTTCCAATTAGTTACCCCGTCAAACATCCAATTAGTTACCCCGTCAAACAATGCAACTTCACTTGCTTAGCAAACATATCCTATCACTTTCAGTGTAACTAAGCTATTCTTACACTAACCTTATGTTGTTTTCAAGTAGATATCCATAAAACTACTATTGAAGTGAAAGCTTGCAAATTCAAATGTAACAAAATAATAAACACAAGACAAACTATGACAATAGATGGACACTTTTTGTGCCGAAAAGGAAATATTTTGCTATTAAAGCAAATTTTGTTTAAGTTATTAACTCTTTGTAAGACATTGCCTCTACAGCAGCACCACATATTTTGTTTCAAATTTCTTAGGGATGGCAGAAGCCATCCACTACAACACTCGACTGGTTTTATCCCTTTCATTCTGTACAATAACCTCCCACCCCTGAAACAAGAACACTAGCTTGATAAGGCTATTTGAGAGCTTTTCTCTGCAAACCCTACATACGACAATAATATTCAAGAAATACTTTTATTGCAAAATGCACACTCATACTATGAAGACTAACACTTACACGAAAATGGAAAAGAATAGCGAGGGCCATAAAAGAGGCCCCCGCCAAAAAAAAAAAAATGGACCCAAAGGCCCCACCAAATAACTCTTTTCTCTTGTGTCTCTGCTCAATATAATTCTGCTAGAATATTTTTAAGATTAAAGTTGGCACGTTCTCTTTCTTTTTCAATGACAACTATAACGGCACATATCAAACACTTCTCAAGTAGATTGAGAGATAATTTCTCGCAGTGTGTGGTAAATAGCAGTTTCAAATTTTGCACTTGGCAACAAGACGAACAAGTCCAACAGTCTAAATAAGATCAGCCACATTCATTGGCATTTCATCAATAGTAGTGTTGTAAAATGTCTCAATATCCTTCAGAGTGCGTGTATCCTCCTCCGTGATAAAGTTAATCGCTACTCCTTTACGGCCAAACCGTCCTCCTCTTCCAATCCTGTAGATAAAAGGAGAGAGATCATCAGGAAACCAGCACACTTTAAAGTAAGATTGGCTTAGGTTGGTTAAGTATCCTATACTGAAACATTCCTAAGCAATACATGCAGCATCCATAGTAGTGCATAAATGCAGTGTTGGGTTAACCATTTGCCAAATGAAGTTAAGCCAATGGAGGAGCTATCTGTTTGGGTATGTTGTAAGTAGGACATGTTTCAGCATTGTCAAAGCAACCCCAATACAAACCAGTCTAACCACATCCACCACATCTACTTAGTCAAGAGGATGCAGAAATTTTGAATACAAAATTTATACTTCAGGAGTCCATTCAAAGTGAAGTCCACACAAGAGAATGCAATGATAACTATTTATACAATAATTTACACCTTACAGAATTGGCATTTATCGAATAGTGGCAATTACCCATATGAGACTAGGAATTGTCGTATTTTTTTCTGAGGTACTGTAGCATGTCACTTTGAGCAATCCTCTGAATATGCAAGGACTACCCACCCAATGTGCATTGCATGTTAATATTCCTTCATTTGACGGCCAAGCTGCTGACATACTGAGCAGCATGGTGCTTTTTAGAAGGAGATTTCAATACTAAGACTTAATGACAGACACTATTTATTGATTATGCAATAATACACTTTCTTTCATCAAAATGACAACACGTTCACTTATTCCAAACGAAACCCACCTATTGTAGGAAGGTTTGGCTCTAAGGAAGAGAAAGTCTGATCTATCCAACAGCATTTACTAGAATCATATCTAGTCATTTTCATCAACCTCTATTTTATCATTCTGATTTGAAACCAAGGTGAAAACTTGATGTCAATTGTGAATTTGTTTGTATAATAACAAGCCACACTAACATTGTACCATTGCAATACAAATGGCGTCAACGTTCAATTTTTACCCATTAAGATAAGTCTATGGTACAGTAGCTTTTGCCAACTACAATACGGTCAGCACATAATACAGAACCTATGTACAAATAGCAGTACATTTAACATTATTGTATAATTTCTGTGAAAGGAGCATACCTGTGGATGTAGCTCTCCCGATTGGTAGGCAGGTCATAGTTGATGACCAGGGACACTTGCTGGACATCAATACCACGAGCCAACAGATCAGTGGTGATCAACACTCTACTGGAACCAGTACGGAACTCCTTCATGATAACATCACGTTCCTTTTGCTCCATGTCACCGTGCTACGAAAAATAGGATCAAGAAATGCGTCATGATTGAAACTGGTAATACTTCAGCTTGACAAGTGCAGCACGACCCTGTAAATCTTATAATTGAGACTTAATTTAGTGAAAGTGGTCATTTTGATTTGATTTTATTCGCACTCAGATTGTTCAAAATACAAAAATATTACAAAGACAAAATAGACAAAAAGGAAGGAATTGAAAAGAACAAGAAGAGTAACAGGAGCTAAACCCATTAGGCTGACAGAACGTCGGCCCATTTCCAATGGGGCCCTAAATGGAGTCACACCTGTAAGGAAGTTGTACAACCATATAACGGATTTCTGGAATGCCTGTCACGCCAAGTAATTACAGGAATATTCCTTTGTTCAAAGTTTATAGTATTTAAAAGAAGAAGAAAAAAATGATGCAAATTTGTCTGTACAAGTAGGTGAAGATGACACCATCATGATTTTATGTTATTTGCAAAGATGAGTGTATAAATAAAGTGAATGTATATTTGGCAAAAGTAGAGTGCACGACGTCATTACGGCAAAACGAGCTGCGACAATTCTTCTCTTTCTTTGTAATGTACAAATCATTTATCCTTAGAAGTATAAAACATATTCAGGAAAAAGTTTGATCCCAAAAATTTAAGAAGCCTTGAGGTCATTGAGTACATTGGCCAATGATTGGGCATGTAAACAAGATTATGTTCATTAAAATATTAAGTTATGTGCCATGATGACATCCCGGATCAGATGCTGTGACTAATATTTGGGTGTAACTGGCGTGGTTATCTGACAAAAAAACAAAAACAATAAAACACACCCTGGAATTTCCCTAAATGGAATTTGTATTAACGCTTGTGATGTGGCAATAACTTAGCAAAATGTAGAAAGAGCCGAGGTTTTTTTTTTTCGACTGGAATATCCCCTTATACAGGGTCATAGTTTATGAGTATCAAAATATATGTACAGAATTGCTTTTGATGCCCTACAAGAGCCGAGTGAAATGTTTGTCACATGCAATAATAAAAATAAAAATAGAATGCAAAAAACATAAAACTTTTCTGACAGATAAAAGTTTTACAAAGTATTGCAAATTTTGTCAAATACAAAATGGTTTTTGGGTGTCATCCAAGGATGCTCTGTTGTGTTTATATTAACTTGAAAGATAATGTTTTAGGTTGTGCTATTAGAATTTTATAATACGATGTTGTAAAAAATTAACATTTAGGCCTGTACTGAGAAACTGACATCACCATCAATGAAAATTTTTTTTACCCAATTCCCCCTTCCCCCCACAAGTATCGGCAATTGTTTTGCCCCTCTTTTTCTTCCAAATTCTTGGGCGACTCTCCAATGTATATTGGCGACCCCTTAAAATAATGGTGACTCCCTGTCTCAATACCAGCGATTTAATATTTGGATACGGGGGGGGGGGAGGGAGGGGCTATGGAGGGGTATCCAAAGAAGGTGTGAAAATCCCATGGCTTGTTAGGATGACACACATGTTTATAAAACTAGTATCGAAAGGACATCTTTTAATCTAAAGAGGTTGGCATCAGACTTCTAGTTACTCCGTACTCTCAGTCGATCGTAGTTCCCTGTACTCGTACTCCTCTCAGGTGTAGATTTTTACTCATCCTCGGGCGTTTTGGAAATTTACTGTGTATGTACCAGTGCAAAGATTATGTGTATGGTACTCATGCTCTCAGCCTTGCACTTATGCTCCCCAACTTGCCCTTGAACTCTCTTCGGCAGTGCCTTGGGAAGTTTTTCGAGGTTTTGCCGAATAAATTGTGTTTCATCTTCATCTTCTTCTTCTTCAGGGTTCTCTATCAGCAACAGAACCAGCCTATGGATGCACTGCAGGCCTACATCTGTGCTGTACAACTTGACAAGTCTCACACTTCAGCTTGGACAGATCTCGGCATCCTGTATGAAGCCTGCAGCCAACCACGGTAAGAGACAACTTAAATTACTACGTCTGTCTGGAACATTTCCCTTTCCCCAAACGAGAGGAGATGTTTAATTTACTCTTAACCCCCCAACCCCGCCCCCCCCCTTTCAGACAGTTTCAGTGCTTCCACTCCCAGTCAACCCTTTTATTGAACCGAAACTTCAAACTACCTTCAAAATTTACAGCTTTCCCCTATGACTTGTCCTTGGTTTCAGTACCTGACTCGAACTAGAGACGTTGTATTACACAGACTTGTGACTAGAAGGATATAAATATCCGTACCAGCTTCTGGGTAAATTGTTGCCGTGCAGGTACTGCTCCCTACTGCACACTACTCGTATTTATCATACAGACCTTCTTCCACTGGTGTTATTGCTGGAGTCTGTACAAACACAATGTAGGCAGCCAGTCTGCCTGGAGACTATACGACAGTTCGCGCAGTGTAACATTGTCAGGCCTTTTAATCGTGTGTTTTGTCGACTGGGAACTGAATACATGCTGGCAAAAAGACCAGATTGAATGCTTTTTCCACTGTATTGTTGAGAAAAAAGGAACCTTTCAACCATTTTCGTTTCATTTGCACATCTCGTTGTTCTTCATAATGCTTGCAATTGAATGAACCCGAGCTGACTCCATTGATCACAGTGTGTGTGCCAAAGAATAGAACCGGTTTTAAGCGTTTGATTCATAGGGCAATTAACAAGCTAGACCACGTAGAGTGTTAAAAAGGTATACGTAAATCACAATTGTGATTGTGGTTTGGTGTACAGTAAGTGATTATGGAGATCATTTATGTTGATTGCTACCAGCAAATTCAGTCCCAACTACATATTAAAGACCACTGAAATTTTTTAAATAACAGCATTGAATATGTACAATGGGGACCGGTAGGTATTATATCACTCATTAATATCCTGTACAACTAAGTTTTTTGGGAATTTACAATAAAAGATAAGAACCCATCAACTGTAGTCCTTAGCCTGCCAAAAACCATATTAGCAGTCTACGTTCCATAATTGTGGCAGACTATTGTAATTGTTATTATTGTTGTTATAACAATTGTGGCGGTAACTACCAATTAACTCTTGCGGTTAGACAAAATACTCCATAGTGACCTTGTAGGAGGTATTACTGTGCAATAGTTGAACAAAGTCCTGTGGTTAGTGTGAAGTTGAACATAACCCACTGCTGTAAGAATAATCTGTGATATAGGTGACGAAAGCAGTCTTGTCGTTGCGAGTTATTACTGTGCAATACTTAAATGAATCTAGTGGGGAGTGGAACATAGTCATGTGATTAGTGTGAAGTTGAAGATAGCCCACACTGCTGTAAGAATAATCTGTGATATAGGTGAAGACAAAAGCAGTCTTGTCGTTGCAAGTTATTACTGTGCAATACTTGAATGAATCTAGTGGGGAGTGGAACATAGTCATGTGTTTAGTGTGAGTTGAAGATAGTCCACACTGCTGTAAGAATAATCTGTGATATAGGTGAAGACAGCAGTCTTTTTCATTGCGAGTTCAAGAAAGGAGAACACAGAAGTAGGAAGGTTTATAATCTGTGTGGAAAAGTAGGTATTTAATGTTGGTCTGATTGGTTAATATGTTTAACACATTTTAGCCTTATATTTTCCTCTTCGATTTTAAACGATTGGAAGACCCTCTGAGATTTGGAAAACCATGACTTGCTCCTGGATGGAAAAAAACCCCACATTAGCCAATCAAGGCTGGGAACCCTACAACCTTTCCAGATGTTAGGATTCAGTATTTTTTTGAGATATAAATCAATTAGCCAGCTGTTAGAATGAGAAAGGTATATCCAGGGGGTTTCTAAAGATGGTATTTCCATATAATGATGTGCTTTAATGTTATGATCTCTGTAGTGCACTTTAATACACAAATGTCTTCTCTTTTTTTCCTTCTCCTCCTCATCTTTTTACAGGGATGCATTGACTTGTTACCTAAATGCTTCTAAAACCTCTCAAACCAGCATCAACCCGACCCTTACTGCCCGTATCAAACTCATGCAAGCGCAAATGAACAGTATGCCTCCACCGCACATGCAAAACAAGTGAGTATTTACACGTCCTGCCTGGACCTTATATAGCTCGCTCTCACGTAGAGATATTCTGCTGACATTTGATACGAACTCTGTTTGATTTTTGATCATCGAATCAATCGACAACTGCTCAGTTGCGTCCGAAATGCAACGGGCGTCTCAAAGAAATGTGTCTGGTCGACAGTTTTTTCTCAGACTTGATCAAAAGTCTACATTACGGTCGTACAGTTTTCACTGGAAAGAAAGTTTGAATCGGGAGGTAACGATTGTGATTCAGTCCTCAACAATTTTTTGCACTGACACCTTTTACATGATGGTATTGGAATTAGTCAGTTGCAAAATCCAAACTTGAAAATTTGCTTCCTTTATCATCGTTGAAAAGATACCCCGAGTAAGTAAACTTAACAAGTGACATTTCCCCACCCCGCGAGTAAAAACAAAATCCAGAGAAATGGATTTTTTGTTTTTGAAAATTCAGCACAAATGCTGTTTTAAATCCTATTTCTGATGTAACCATACATGAGACATGACTCTTTTCTCTTTGAAATTGCAATAACTGTAAGCACTTGTGAGTGATGTCACCATACGAATGGAAAATATTAATTAAAAGTTCTGTTAATTCTGTAATCAATAACAATAACCTTGTGCTTCTTGAATTAAAAAAAGAAGAAAAGAATTTGGAAACTGTTCAGCTTTTCTTTTCTTTTGTTCCCCCCGTGAAGTTGGTTGTAGTATTGTTCTATAAAGCATGATGTTTGCAGACTGTAGTAACGTTACCTATTAACTAGTTGTCATAACAGCTTTGAGGTAAGCATGTGCAAACTAGACAACAGATAACTTTATGATAGTATACATTACCTAAAAATAGAACTGAAACCATCGAGCGTGAAAATGTCTTTGTTACGAAGCGAAGTTCTCGAGTAGCAGGATAATGAAACAATCGTCAGATTGGAAACAAAGCAAAAGTGGATGTCAACGAGTTGCACTTTCGACTACCTTTGAGGTATTATTAAATAATTAGTAATTTAAAGGGAGGAGCTATTTGTAGCCACAAAAACTGTGTTAGACATTTTTAGACATTAGACTAAAGTTTGCTTCCCAACTATGAAATTCGTCCGTGGTTGCCTCGTCCCTCGATAAAATGAGAACAGTCTTTAAACGTTTTATTTTTCGTCGTTGATAATCACTCACAGATCCAAAACCTTGCCAAGTATTGAGGAAGCATGGAGCCTTCCCATCCCTGCTGAGTTGACTTCAAGACAAGGCAACATGGCTGCTATGCAACAGGTAAGATTTTTGCTAACCTCTCCCACTGCATAATCATTTAGGATCTCTGTGGTTTTGATTGGTTTTTTCGTCGATTTGTTGATATTTCGTGCAATTATCGTGAGAAATATCAACATTTCATTTTTCGCCCTGTTGACTTTGCAGACCAGGATGATGCATCCAGCTAATGTTGTCAGTAAAGGTCACCCCCCGCCTTACCCAGTTCAGCAAGCAGCAAATAACCAGATCAGCTCCCTGGGTCAGCCTAATGGCCCCAACCAGCCCACCCCTGAGCCAGTCCAAGGTCCTCCAGAAAAGGGGACTAAGAAGAAGAAAAACCCCTCAGGAAAGAAGAAGGTAAAGTTTGAGAAACACACACACAAAAAACAGAGGGAAAAACATCTTATTCCTTCAAAAATGCACAAAACTTCAGTTACCTCAAGTTAAAAAGTGATGACTGTGTGGGCGAGATCTGAAGGAGGGTTGGGAAAATGAATAGGAGGGTTGGAGGTGTGGCAAAGTTTGGCGAAAATGGGTGATGTATATAATTTAAGCATATTCTGTTAAGTCAGTTTCATTCATTCAGAAATGAGAAGGGTGAAACATGTTTATTGTTGCAAGTGGTGGTAAATACCAGTAAGTACAAAATGGGAAATTCTTAAACTTGCAAGTGACGACACTGTGGAGAAAGTTTCATTGAAAATGAATCCATATGATGGTTGATAGGAGGTACAGTTTGTGTCAAAATCTGGAAAGATGGAGATCAGGCGATCCAAAAAAAAATCCTAGTATAAAGAAGAAAGCTTTGCTCTTCTGTCAGTATTGATAGGTTGCTTACATAACATTAGCACAATAGGGTAGCTCATTTTCAAATGTTGCTTTCTTTTACCAACTTGGGAGTAACTTCCATATAAGTCATTGCTTACAATATGCATGACAAGATTGGTAGCGTTTGGATCGTGTTTTAAACTGGAAGACGGAAGTCAACTTTGATTCACCGAATGCTCTTGTCGGTGAATGTTCATAGATGAATTCATACAGTCTGTTGTGTAAACTTGAAAAGAGATATTACTCTATCCGAAAAAAAATTTGTGATCCTCTCAGATGATCGGTTAAATAACCAGTTTGGGAAGAAGTCAGACCATTCAGGAATGTTAAAGTATCTCTAATTATCACCAGAGACGTATTCATCCTAGAGATTGACCATCTGTCTTTTATTTTTGGTTTTTCACACATAAAACAGTCTTCCACATCCGTGGCTGAGTTACTGCAGCGTAGACAGTTACAGAATACTGGTCAACCGATAGCCCAGGAAGCATCTGCCACAGTAGCCAGTAGTACACCCCCTCAGCAGCAACAGCAGCCCCCTCCTCCCTCCCAGCAGCAGCAACCGCCCGTAACCTATCTCAATCCACCTCAGATCTCACTGATGCATCAGCTTCATCAGAATCAGGCAACCCTCAGCCCAGAACAGCTGGTTGTGTTGCAGCATCTACAACAGACCTTTTGGGTTATGCAGGAACATCAAAAGCAGGTATGTTTTTACCCTAAAAGATGATGGATATAATAATTCAATTCGGGCTAGCAGTGGTCAGAGATGTTAACGATCAATGACTGATTTATTGATGGATTGTGTTTTGCTTGCTAATATGAGGGAGGTACTTACCCATATGTAGTGATCGATTTTTAGCGCACACATATTACCGTGTGTGAGGTTATGGAGTTCCAGATGTTTGTCAAACTTTTTCAATTTTTTCAGCAACCTTGTGTTATTGTACTCTTTCCATTTGAGATTTTGGGATACACGAAAACAAGGGAGGCATTAAAATAGGGATGGCACTAAAATGAGGGTGGCACGAAAATAGGGGAACGCAGTAATACTACTCGGAATGCACCATCCAGTCAAACACTCAGTCAGTTAAGGTGGCGTCTGGAGGCGACCGAGTTATGAAAAATGCTGGCGACTAAGTTTTGTTTGTTTAGACGCTAATTAGGTTCATTTCATTGGGACACACTTGTCCAAATGATAAATGTGGTGTGAGCTACTGCACCTATTGGTGCACTAGTCATGAGTCTAAACTTCAGTATACTGACCCCATTACGGTATATTTTGAAAACATTATTTTGTCTAAAGTTCTTTGCATCTCCCTTTCTTTCTGTACAGATGGCAAGAATGGATCCTCAGAACCTTGAAAACTCACTATCAACTTCAGGTCACGGAACAAGTGTTAATAGGACTCCACAGCAGCAGATGCTGACTGTTTCACAGCCGGGGAATTCGTCAAGGATAAGTGATAACATCATGACCAGCGTAGCTGGAGCCACCTTGAATATGGGTGTCGGTCAGCCCTTGATGAATGGACTCCCGGGGGGTGGTGTCATGTCCCAGGGGGGGTATAATCCTAGTAGTACTGTGGCAGATGAACACCATGCTCAGAGCATCGCGTGCAGCGTAGCTGGGACAGATGCCATGAATCATGTCTTTAACGTCGCCAAGCCGCACGGTCTACCTCAAACATTCGATACCCAGGCTGTAGGGTCGTTAGCCTCGTCCCTCGGTCCCATTTCATCATTAAAGCACCCCGGTGGGCCCGTTACATCTTTCAGTAAGCCCCTTCAGTCCTTGCCCAGCGTCGTCAACTCTGGTCAATCCCAGGCGACTATTCTACCAGTTCAAAACCCCGTGGACTTTCCAGCGCCAAACGTGGTGGCTCCTCAAAATCCAGACATACCGCAGAAGCTGGCCGAGTTCCACCGGTCGAGGTCGGGGACTGGAGAACAGAGGGCAATGTTATCACCTCAGGAAATTGCGGACAATATGTTGGCTCAGCTGTCCAGTGCGGCGGACTCGACACCGCCGCCAAGTAGAACCACGGCGAGTTCGCAGTACAGCGGTACCTCCCCGCAGAGCCAGAGTCCCAGTCATAGCGGAGGAGGAGGTGGCAATGTTTTAAACGGTGGAACTCTCTCCGGTGGGTCGTTGTTGGACGGCCACCCGTCGTCACTTTTTAAGACCCCTTTACCGGTAAACAATTCTCACGAAGCATTCCAAACTCGCGCCGGTGAAGGGGACGAAGACCTAGAGTCGAGGTCGCACAGCGGCCACGGTATGCCGGGGTCTTCGCCTCTCCTCACCAACCATCATGCTGCAAGTCAATCCCTAAGTGCCCAGAGTAACGGAATCATCGAGAAGAGTCCCGAGAGACTGTCAGGTCTTCAGATGAATGGCGACATCGACATGTCGAACCATCTCGATGAAAATAGTTCCTTCAGACCCGTAAGTCGGACCTTGAAATTTTCAAATCATATTTAACGATATCCATTGATTTAATTACTTGTCTTTAGATTTCAAAATGGAACATGAGTAATTGAAAAAATGAAATTTTAATCAGATAGCCACCATTTTTCCTCCCTCTCCCTCCTAGAGGACCATTGGGGG
>JAAAKB020021688.1:0-14778 GCA_010014835.2 Apostichopus leukothele
TCTTCACCAGCCCCTTTGATGATTTTGGTAATTTGCAAGAAGTGGACGGTGCAACAAGTGAGGTTCCTTTCCTGGTCAAACATAAACAGGATATTGTGTGTGGCCCTTGTATAATGGAGTCGTTTTCTGATATGCCAAGTTTCTCTGGATCAGTATCTCTGACAAGTAGTGAGTTGATGGCGTCCAGGGATCGATCCTTTCTGTTGTATATTGGAACTGTAGAGGATGAAACAACTCCGGAGGACAAGGAAACGACCAGTCATTCTGATAGTGATGGTAAGACTGTTTCTGCCATCTGCACCTGCTATCTTTAAAATATTGATGTAACCTGTCTGTCTACTTGTTGTGTGGAGAATATGTTCCATAAGTTAGGACGCAATTTATAATTTTTGAAAGCGATAAAAATGTGAACTTTAAGCACTTTTAGGAACTCTCAATGTGAACTAGGTATGTTAAAATGATAAACTCTAAGTAGTGAGGAATGATTTGCCTGTAAAACATTATGTATGTATGTGTGTGTGTCTTTGATGAGGAGGAATGGGAACTACTTGCAAAGAACAATGTTTGATACTATAATGTGAAAGATACCACTTTGTACCACCAAGTATTCCTTTAATATTGTTCATTTACTATAGTCTGCCTAATAGCATAGTATAGGGAAGTGTTTCTCATTTGAAAATAGTATTTTATCTTATTTGTGCTTCCTTTTTTCATTGCCTCCAAGGAACACTGAAACGGTACACTTACCTATGTTTATGGTTTTCACATAATTTTGATATGTGAAATTGTGGTAGTAAAGCAATGATCTCTTTTTTGATCTGTTGAGCTTTAACTGACTGATGGGTTTGTGTAAGTTTAAAACTGTTATCACAATACAGTAGGATCCTTACAATAAAATTGAATAAAAGTACTTTAAAGAAGGCTGGGAAGAATATTTCTTGCTACTCTCCCACATTTAACACTTATACTTACATTAGTCTGAGTATCTTTATTGGAAACAAATACACAAATTATTATTCATTATCAGTCTTAAGCTTCATTCAAGGCAAGAACTTTATTGTATTTATTTACAAATTAAATGAATTTTTGTAATTTGATTATTTCTAGAGCTGATGTCCCGACTGCTGAATTCACATCCTCTTACTGGGTCAGAGAAAATCTCCTTAGGGTCTCAGAAGGCACAGGTCAAAGGTTGCGACCTAATACAGAAGATATCAATTACCATCAGAAGGACTAAGAAACTGAATGCATCATTACCCAGAGGTGACAGGTAAGGAAGCACAAAGCAGCCTGCTACATAGGAGGTGTCTCGCTGCAGAGGGGGTCATACCCCATGCATGGTTGACCTCACACTTGACCAAGAGATTCCCCCTATGGAGTAGAGGCTCCTAGTGGAGAAGAACAGTTTCCCCCCCCCCCCCCTAAGGAGAGGCCTTTCCTTGTTGAGTATATGCCTCCCCTGCTAGATGAGTGTGCCAATGTAGAGTAGTGGCCCCAGTCTGCACTTCTAGAGTAAAAGTCCCTCATTGTAGGTTGAGTGGTTTCCCCTTGTATCGAGCAGGTCCTTCCCTCGTTCAGATTTGTCCATGTGGAGAATGGGTTTTCTGTATTTGAGAATCTGCTTCATGTTATGACTTTTATGTAATGTATTAGTTTCATCTAATATTAGAAACTTACAGTTTCCATGCAAGATTTCATGTGAGTTTTGTCTTTTAACAAATTGTGGGCAGTGTTCTCATTAAGACACCCATCATTTATGTGTTCCTCTCTGTGTATGTATTAATGTTGTCAATCTAGCTCTAAGTCTTGTGAAAGGTGGTGTTGTATTGAATGTGTTGATGAGAATGTTCTGGACCTACTTTTGCTGATTTAAGCTATTTTATAACTTTGAGTAACATTCAGCTGTAAGTCATGTTTTGATACTGGACTTAAATTATCAGGTAGTACTGTCACTGAACATGCTGCATTGTTTGCTTATCTTTGCTTTCAGATTTCAAAGAGGACTCATGCTAGAGATGACCGAGTTCCATCATAAACTATTTCGGATAGTTGCATGTGAGGAAGTCAATGACCTGAGTCCTCAAGGTCAAAGGTTATCCCTGGACATTCTTAGCTGGATAGCTGGAGTACAAAATTGTGAAGCTCTCAAGTAAGTACTCAGTAACTGTCTTTCTTAAAATGTTTAAGGATTGCATTAAAAACTTGAAGGAAAATGCCTGATGGGATTGAAGGTTAGGGTAAATATCTCAATACTTCATCAGGTTCATCTGGGGAATAGAGTTTCTTACATTAACATGGTCAACTGATGAATTTTCTGTGATTTTCTCTGTGGTCACTTGTCAACCAACCTGTCCCTCTCTCTCTCTCTCTCCAGTAAACCAGCCAGTCTCATACCTGTTTTGATTGAGTACTTACCAAGCCTTATAAGGTCTTGCTTCGTAGAAGGAGATAGAAGCATTGCTCACAAGTGCAGTCAGCTTCTGGCTCAGTGCTTAGGGTAAGATACTGTTGCGTAGACTACACCCGTGTTGGGTTGGTGTGTGGGTGGATATAAGTGTTACTGTTTTCCTGTATATTTCTCACTATTTACTTATGGGAAGGCTCTACTAGACAAGCCCTCTGGATTTTTTGGAGTACTTCCTTTCATAATTTTCCCTGTTGTTGAAATGTTTTGTAACCTGTTTTGTTAACTTCTCTGTATTTATGTTGTGAAGAAACAAATAAATGAAATTAATGAAATGTATGAAAGACACAGATCTAGTGGTAAGTGAACTTATTAGCAAGGCCTGCTGCATAGACTACACCATGACACATTTCTAGTGGTAGAGAACTTATTAGCAAGGCCTCATTTCTCTCTGATGTGAATGGTTACAAGGAAACTTGTATTAGATAACAGGAAAATAGTTAAAAGATGTAAAAGTTAGATGCAATTAGAGTAGAGAAAATACATTCTTCACCGGAAGGATTGCTTCCACACTTTATTGGTTCACTAACTGGTTTAGTGTAGGATGGCATGTAGCTTCCACACTTTATTGGTTCACTAACTGTTTATTTTCAGGTGTGTGAAGAAATCATCCAACGAAGAAAAGGAGCTGAAAGAAGGACTCCTCCATAGTTTGCTGGAGTGGATGCCCAAAGTAGCTCACTTCTCCTCTGCTGGTGCTTTGGACTGGTTCTTTCGTTTGCTCTATGTAGTGATGTCAATGGATGAGGACGCAGTGGGTACTACCTGTCTGAGTCTATTGATGGAATCCTCTAAACTGCTGGATGAGAAAACTCTCCATGCTCATACATTCCTTAGAGCAAGGTAAGTTGAGGCTGACAATCAGCTTTCACAGAGTATTAGCTTGGTTATGATGGTACTTTTTATTCCTTGCTGGAGGCAGAAGGAATCCATCCGATGGTGATGGCGTGTATGTGTGTATGTATGTGACACTTGCTTGTAAACACTATAACTCAAAAAGTTCATGGTGGATTAACTTCATACTTGGTATGTGGCGTACAAGAACCATATTCTTTTCTGTGAAGTTCAATGGTCATTTGGGGTCAAGAGACGTCAAAGTCTGAAAACTTTGTAAACACGATAACCAGCTTAGTGAGTGCAAGAACCCTATTGAAATTGGTAGAGGTCAATGGAGGTCAACATGTGTCAAAGTACAAAATCCTTGTAAACATGTTAACTCTAAAATGAAAGCTACAATTAATCTGTGAGTTCTACCATGCTATGATATTCTTTTGGTGAACATAGTTTGGTCAACTTCAGTTCAGTTGAGTAAACAGGCCCAATATAAAATAGATCTCAAGTGATCTTCAACTATACATATATAGTCATCCAGGGAATGAAATCTGCTTCAAATAGTTGATACTCTTCTGCTTTAAACACACTCAAGTGATCCTTATCAGTTTTCACACTAATGAGCTTCAAGGGGTCAACAGGTTATCTCAAATGGCCTCAAAATTGGCTCAAGGGGTCAATAGGCTATCTCAAATGGTCTTAAAATTAGCCTTATTTTCTCTGTGATTTATAGAAGATGACTTTGGGTTAGGCATTAAGTTGTGCAAATATTTCACAGTGTATAAACAATGTCGTGTAATTCTTGCTAGCTCAGAATTGGTAAAAGAAAATGTCCATTTGCTCATACAGCTATGTGTCTTTATGTCACCTAGGAAGACCGTTCTTTCTGGATATTGAAATATATTGGAATAAACATTCTATAGTGTATCCTTACCAGTGAATCAATTGGTTGATGCCCACAAGTGAGTGTATCAAATAAGAGATGGACATCTCTGATCTTTTCTGGTTCTCACATAATTCTTGGACAAATTGAATTCACTTGCTCTACATAAGTCAGATATGTGGAATTTTTGAGCAACTTATAATACGTGTTCTTATTTCAAGTGAGAACTCTTGTTTACTGAAAATTTTGTAAAAATTCTTTCAAGATGTTATGCATGGTTGCAGACGATATATGTTAGGATGACTGGCAGTGCCTGTAATCATTTGTGGTTTGAAACAAACAGCTCTAATAGACAGGCGTTACTGTTTTTCTGTGCTCTTTCAGCTACGGTCTATATGGAACTCCTCTGGACCCTGTTCTGTTTGAGGTACAACCTCAGCTTCCCAAGCAAGATACGACTGAAGTAGTCAATCCTGCTGCTAATCCAAGTTTGCTGGGTTACAGCTCCTTGGCGGCATATCCTGATATCACACCAGACATCGTGAGTCAGAAAGGCCCCACCCAACCATCTACAGCAATGACAGAGACTGATTCAGATCTGGGCTCTCTGGATGTGGCCTACATGGAGGATGGAGCATTCTCCTTCTTGGAAGGATTAAACTTCATGAGTGGTTTACTAGAGGTGGAGCCACTCCATTTTAGCTCTTGTGCTACCAGTGACGGTACACAGGTTGTTAAAGATGATCAAGGTATGCTTAAATTTCAAGTACAACAAATAGGCTCAAATATCTTAAGATCAATCATACCTCTAGCTGAAGGAAGAATATTCAAAGATTACTTCATTTCGGTACTGTTCAAAGATATCTGTGCTATATCTTACTTCAAGGCTAAATTTGTGTGATATTAGCAAGTGATGTATGTTTAAGTTAAACTAAATGCTTATCAGTGACCTCTCTGCAACACAAAGGTGAAAGAGCCCTCATTGTAAATAGTTGTGTTCAATTAACCTTATTGAGTTGTAATATTCATTTTTCCTGATCAAAGCTACACCAGTGCAGCCATCTAAAACCACATCCAGTTACAATCCAATAAGTGCTCCCTCCATGGTACCCAAGCCTACTACCGCTGTACAGCATGGCTACCCGCCTATGTTTTCAATGTCAAGCCTGACCAGTGCCATGGCATCTGTGGAACAACAACTCTTTGCCAATATGGCCACCATTAAACAGCTGAAACAGTCTGACAGTCAGGTAACTTGTCCAAAATAATATTATAATTGTTTCAACTTCACAATTGTTTTTAAATGTCTCTTAAATTTGATTTATCCTAGAGCAGAATACATTTCTGAAAAAACAGCCATTGGTTTTTAGTAATTTTCCCATTCAGTTAGGTTGAGCTTAGTGACAAACCATAAAGCCTATGGTGGCACTGTACAACAAGATATATGCATGTTCTTAGGTTGAGCCTAGTGACCTAAAGCCCATAGTGGTACTGTACGACAAGATGCATGTTCTTAGGTTGAGCCTAGTGACCTAAAGCCCATAGTGGTACTGTACGACAAGATATATGCATGTTGTTAGGTTGAGCCTAGTGACAAACCCTAAAGCCTATGGTGGTATTGCACAATATGACATATGCATGTTGTTAGGTTAAGCCTAGTGACCTGAAGCCCATGGTGGTACTGTACAACATGATGTTAGGTTTGTACGTGGGACTGTCTTCCTTTTAAATTGATCCTTGTTGGAAGTCTTAAACTCACAATATGGCCTCCTTACATGTATAAGGTGTCGACCAGAGATGCTCTACACATGACAAAGGAAATGAATGCTAGTAATGGTTGCATTTTGATGTGAAGTATGTACCTATATAGGGTAGGAAGTCCTTTAGCAGACGTTGATATAAGAGTTGAAGACTACAGAGGTACATGATTTGAAAGTAAGTAGTGACTGAAAGGCCCATGTTATCAAATGCTATTAAATAACTTAATAATTTCTTCTTTTCAAATTCCTTACAGCTGTAGTGTATTGTTATGTTGTTACTAGCTCTATCGTCTTGTGATACAATCTATTCTAGAGCTCTTCCATTCCAAATATCAGTCATCACAGATCACTTATTGTGGTTGTTATCAATCATCAGTAATAAAAGCACAAAGAAAAGTGTTTGTGTGGAATGTGAATGCTGGAGTTCAAAGCTAATATCAACAATCTGTAATATGAGAGTAGTTGTTAGTTCTTAACTGAAAGACACTCATGTAAAATGACATGCATGTAAAATGACACTCATGTAAAATGCTATGTTGGAATAAATGGTTTCAATCATGATACTCCACCTTCAGTTTGATAAGAGCAGCTCAACCAGTGATTGTATTTTCTTATTTGTAATCAATGGAACCTCGTGCTCAGTGAAGACACTTCTATCTATCTCTTTCTTATCCTCACAGAAAAGCTCTCAGCCACCAACACCTAAGAATACCCCATTCTTCATGACACCACCCCTGAGTCCCCCATATGAAACCTTGTGGAGCCCAGTAACAACCTCAACTTACCCGGAAGATCTCATGTCAGTGTTGAATGGAACGGTGGATACTGCAAAGGTAATTATACTTTGTAGGGGAACACTGGAATGGTGTATTGTATTTTAATGGTTTCATTTCACATCAAACCTTGATACTTAACCTCGCCAATCAAGAATAATGTTAATAATTCTTGTAATTTATGTATTTAAAGGGTTGCTTGAAGAAGTATTGTTAAAGGTCAACATAACTTATTAGAATGGCATAAATTTTTGCTACTCTTCCAATAAAATAATAATTGGGGTGAGATCCCTCCTCCACCCCACCCCCTGTCCTGCACCTAGATGAGTATTGATGTAATCAACATCATGGCATGTACATATAATATCAAATGGCTGCTGGTTGGATTGATGGAGAAGATATGAGAAATGTTCCCCGTAAGGGATGTGACCTTGAGGACATTATATTAGTTATAATGTGCATTATTGTGTGTTGTTTCTCTCCAGGCTGATGATATGTGACATGTTCCCTGTTAGGGATGTGACCTTGAGGACTTCATATATTATATTAGTTATAATATGCATGATTGTGTGTTGTTTCTCTCCAGGGTGATGATTTGGAAGCAGCCTCCTCCTCATCTCATTTCTCTGCCAGTAGCAGCATCCTTCAAAACTTGGTATCTCCTCCAGAGTTGTATTCTATGCTGATAGAAAGGATGCATGCAGGTACACAGTTAAATATGTACACCGTTACTACAGAATGGGTGTGGATAAGCAATTAGGGAGTCTTCTTGTAATCTGAGTGATGAGTACTTTGAGAAGTTGATTATTATGCACCGATGCAAACTACACTGTCATCACTTGATTCATTGGAACATTGATTATGTGTTTTGAGCTGGATTATCGCACAGTTCGCCGCTCCTACCTACTCAATCACTCACTCTGATAATCTCATCATGGTTTCTGTTTAGCTTGATGCCTAGTCAAGTTTCACCTTTGTGCCTACACTCTATGTTATTAGATGCATGAAGGTCAGTTACCTTTTACATTGTACTTGGTTTTGTTACTCTTTAGGAGCTCGGAGGTATGCTGTTCTTGACTTTGGTCATCCAGTTCTCCTGACCGATGTGTTCTTCCCAGCCTGTAAGGACCTAGGCTCTGTAACAATTGATGTCTGGACCAAAGGAGAAAACCTAGATGGCCGAAGGTTGGCCGTAGCGCTGGACATCTCTAATCTTAATCTAGTCCTGAATGACTTGTTGGATCCACCCGTCTGTAGATATGTCAAGGTTTGTACAAATGTCAATGCTAATCAATGAATGGAAAGAGTCTTCCAGTTGATAGAGTGTGCAAGGTACTTAATGGGTACATTCATGGTAGCATGCCACCCATTACTTATATCTTATTAATGTGATGATCTAATAATGCTGCAGTTTGTTCTTGTAAAGTCACCCCTTTGACCTTCCTTTGTATTTCAGATAACAGTAATTGGTAGATATGGCATCAACACTGCCAGGTCTAAGATCCCATTAGGTAGCTACTATGGCCACTCAGTAGCGTTACCATCGAGTAGCCTGCCAGGTACCTCTCATGACTCTGAAGCACCGCTGGCCCTGGGTGTTATACCTCCTGCTCATGTCGACCAGTTTCTGTTAGCTATAGGTTCAGTCCTGGAGGATATACACTGTAGATATAATCTGTCATGCAGCCAACTAACCTCACTACTGCAAACTGTTGAACAGGACTTAACCTTGCGAGGCTTGGAGCTTTACCTACAACCAAATTTGGTGGACAAGAAAGCCCTGGAAAATGTGAAGAAAGTATATATGGAGTGTCTGAGACTGCAGCAGCAGCTAGTAGTGGTACAGAGGACTGTGATGAGACTACAGGCATCCCGCAGAGGAGGGCTACCTCGTAGCTCCTTGAACAGTCACAAGACACACTCTCTGCAGCATATGTCTGCAGATGCCCTTAGAGTACTCTGTCAACATCTCCTGGACACCATCCTGGCACTGTCAGGGAAGTCCCTCTCTGGAGGAATCTCCACACAACTGAATCTAGAGACCAGCAAAGCATTGTTCAAACACATCTGCCTTAAAGGAACTGCAGAATTGAGATCTAAAGTAGGTGCATTACTGATGAAAGGTGGTGGATTGCAGCCATGGTGGGGAGAGTTCTTGGCATGGATCCTGACAGAGTTCTTTTCTCACTCTGCTGATGTCTTTCCACAGGAGAGGTTGGTTTCTCCTGTTGTTAACCTCTTTCTTTCAGTTTCACTATTAATTTATTACCAAATTATTCTTGAATGTTGATACATCATAGCCTAATATCTTGTAATAGCATAATTAATGTTCATTTTCCAACAGTGTCATGTGACTGCTGTTCACATATAGAATGTAATAAAATATCTGAAGAGATTATTTTTTCAACTCACAAGGATATAGACTGATTATTTGTGGTAATGTCAGCATCCTCTAGTATAAGATTGTTAAAAACTGGTAATGTTAGCATCCTCTAGTATAAGTTGTTGTTCATACTTCTCTCTTATAGTTTCATTTTGTTATTTTGTTCAATAATTTTCCTTTCCACAGAGTATTCATGTTGCTGGTGTCGTTA
The DNA here is from genome assembly GCA_010014835.2 of Apostichopus leukothele. Classification (NCBI taxonomy): domain Eukaryota; kingdom Metazoa; phylum Echinodermata; class Holothuroidea; order Aspidochirotida; family Stichopodidae; genus Apostichopus; species Apostichopus leukothele. The sequence continues at coordinate 9,306 of JAAAKB020021688.1, forward strand.
GGTCAGAGGTCACTGAGCACGAGAAATGCTGACAGTCTGGTCACTCACATTCTGACCCTGTTGGCTAATAAACTCAGTCCCTTGAAGGAAAGCCAGTCCAGTATGGGTGAGTCTGAACAAGACCTGCTGGTAACTAGCAGATGAAAGTCTTAAAACCCTGAATTCAAATAGAGAGATGTCACTGTATGCTCTTCTGATATCTGTTTTCACCAGTGTAATAGTTTTGAAAGCTCTAATTGATAATCTGATTCTCTCTTCTCCAGGTATGTTCGGAGTTGACTTGATCAGATGGACCCTCCTCTTCCTTAGTTTTCTCTTAGATGCGACACCATTCTCAGAAGATGCAGAAAGTGACAGTGGTAAAGGTTAGTCCACGGCAAATTATATTTCTTGCTGAGATACATTGTTACAAACAACTATCCATGGGATGTGTACAACTAAGCCTGCTCAAAGCAGTATTATGAGAAAATCAACACTCGGCTATACTTTCAAGATCAACACTCGGTCATACGTTCAGGGGTACAGACAAGAAGATATCATGACTCGGCTATACTTTCAGGGGTACAGATATAAGAATATCAACACTGGGCTATACTTTCAGGGGTTCAAATATGAGGAAATGGAATAAGGAAGAAATAATGGTGGAAGTTGCCTTGACATAGTATTCTGCTTTGTGTAATTTATTCCTAGATAAAATTGACTGAGAAAATGTTCAAAACTCAAGTGAAAGATTACTGGTGGGAAGTATGTTCTGTTTTTCTTTCATTGGACATGTTCTGATATTGGTGGCTGGATATCCTTGTAATAAGATTAGAAGATCAGTGTTCAGTGTTAGTTTTAGCTGTGTGGTTGTATAATCTTAGGTGACATTTGACATGTCACGTAATCTCATTAGCTTCGCAAATTTACTTATTCACAGCGTATTGCTTTTGCTTGGAAGTTCTGTATTGGCATTTGTATATGATTGCATGTAATTGCTTGGAATTCTGTAATGGAATGTTGACTCGTTTTGTGACATGTTTTTGCCTTTCTTTATCCGTTGATAGGAGACAGATGGAGTTTTCTGTCGAGCAATCCTCAGGCAATGGATGCCCCCTCTGGAGGTAGCACCTTTAAAGGCAATGGGGCATCGGCTGCTCAGATTCAAGCCAGATTAAAGAAACAACTGGAACTGCATCAGGCTAAACTCAGTAGCCTCAAGGTAGGCCAGAAAGTATAGTTGGTAAGACTAAAGAGGAACATCTGTTGATTATTCTTGTAATCTTCATTTCTGTTACTCACAGAGCATTATTAACTAGAACCATTAGTCTCTGTTTAACATACAGAACAATGTTCCTTGTTCCCGGTAATGAAATAAAGTTAATATAATTTTGTTTGTTTCACTGTGTCTTAGTGTTTTTATTATATTTGTCGAGATGTTTCAGACCATTTCTATTCGTGCAGTTTTATTGCTCAAAGGTGTAAATCTTGATGAGTCCCTAATTTGCATATCTCTCTCAGCACATTGTCTTTGTTTTAATTAAAGTGGAGATTGTTTGGTAATCGAGTAAGAAGTTGACTTTTCCATTCTTTGAATTCCAGAATCTTTTGAAAACCTGGAAGTCCAAAATGGAATCAAAGAATCAACACTGGGATTTTCAGTTTAGGAAAGAAATACATCATCAAGCTTCCAAGGTGAGTGAAATGAAACTAATGAAGACTGGAATGATAAAGATTGTCCTCTGTGATTTCCACATTCCCATAGTCTTCAAAAGTCCTCAGTTTGCCCTGCTAGAAGTGACTCATATTAGTGACATATTTCTTTAACTGGGAGTTAGGTAATGATACACAGACCTTTGAGAGGTACATGAGCTCAGAGGCACCTCTTCTCTGTGACATTGGTGTATTCTTTTGCAGGATAAATGCTCAGGACCAATGTAATATTTAAAAGTTTGCTCAATTACCTTCGTGGAAGAATGGCATGATGATAATTAGCAGTCTCCATCAGTGATTGGACTAAAACTTCCGATTATAGTAACGTTGAACAATTCATTGCAGTTGTTGCTGAAAAATCAATTCTATTCTATTCTATTCTACTGTCTCTGAAATGTTAAAGATTATTTTCTATCTTTGTTTTTTGTTTCATTTACAGCAAGTAAGGGACATTGAGAGGCTACAGAAGCTCACTGCCAAGGCTAAGGTAGCTACAGACAAGAAGAGTGATATGCTTGTGAGGAACTCTGGACAGAAACCTTCAGCTAACATCAAGTTACCCAGAAATCCAAGTCTGCAAGTTACAAGAGGTCTGTTACAGTACCTCCTGGCGATTGACTTTACATGTCATGTAGATATATTCATGATTACCTGCAAGGTGAGTTAACTTTATCACTAATAAATCAGTTCATAACGATGTGTTCAGCTCCTATTAGTGTACATTTGTCTCTTTTAGTTACTTGTTCCAATTAGTCTTTCTTTATTGTTTGTCTTGATTGCTTGTATGACAGTTTGATTAAATATGATATGAATATGGTCACGTCTGTCCACAGGTCCTGGCCAAAATTGCATCTTCAACAGTACCATGCATCACCCTGGCAGAAATTGCTACAGAAGAGCAGTTACTACAACTACTGGAGAGCTGTTTAGGTAGCAGTAACCCCACCCTGCAAGGAATGCCAAGAGGTCCCTGGGCATTTCACTCAGTGTCATGTCTGTTAGCAGATATCTTAGAGGGTAAGTCATACACATTAGTTGTTTTTGTATCAGTTAAGTCATAGCAACAGGGATTTTGATATCTCCATTGCAACAGGATTATGCACAGTGCTAACTCGACCTGTCCTTTTTACATTATTATTGTTCACTTTATTTAGTACTTATTCCTCTTAATGTTTTTGTAATTTAGCATATAACTATTAATGTTCTGAGTTCTAGATCTTGCTTAGATGAATAAACTAGTTTACATGAATCACTTTTAAGGCAATCTTTGTGTACCTGACATAGTTTCTAACTTGTACATAATAGTATATAAGTATAGGATAACAGGGGTGTTTCTTACATAGTATATGGGCTGGTGATTCTGCAATCAGTAAATAATGGCCTACCTTTATAGAATAACAGGGGTGTTTCTTACATAGTATATGGGCTTGTGATTCTGCAATCAGTAATAATGGCCTACCTTTATAGGATAACAGGGGTGTTTCTTACATATTATATGGGCTGGTGATTCTGCAATCAGTAAATAATGGCCTACCTTGATAGGATAACAGGGGTGTTTCTTACATAGTATATGGGCTGGTGATTCTACAATCAGTAAATAATGGCCTACTTTATAGGATAACAGGGGTGTTTCTTACATAGTATATGGGCTTGTGATTCTGCATGATTATAAGGTGTCTGTATAAGTTTTGTCTGTTTGACACTGAAACTAAATGGAATCATGAGTGAATTATAATGTCCTGTTACTACCTCCTAGGTGAGAGTATCCCACCAGGGGTGACTGAATCAGATCAAGAGGAGGGTGCTGTAGGGGGTCAGGAAGAGGACATGCCTAATCTGGAAGCAGATGCCATGCCTGAAGCAGGGACAGATATGGACCTTCAAGGAGAAGCAGAGAGTAATGAGGAAAATGTCTTTCCCGAAGTTGTAGAACCCGTAGCTCCCACTCCTTTACTCATTGACCCTTCTGGTGAGTAAAACCTACTCTACTTACAATGTGATGTTATCTGCTATCTATTTAATGCTGGTTGTTGTTTTAGGTGTAATCAAGAGAATATGGTTGGTAGGGTGTAGGCTGTTAGGAAGTGTATTATCTCTACTTACAATGTGATGTTATCTGCTATCTAAAAAAGAAGCCTCATTGGCTTATCAAAGCCCCAAGCTGACCTAAGTCAGTCTCTTACATTCATATTTAACGTCCAGTTAAGTTGTAAGGATGTATGTTGTGTCTGGTATGGCATGGACTACATGTCATATGATTAGTTGCTTAAAGAGGTTTCATGAGATTACAGTTTATCAGTTTATGCTTAGGAGGTGCTCTTGCTGTGTTGTGACATTGTGTATGATTGAAACAGAATATTTTAGTCATTTGCAAGGTCAGAGGTAATGGATGACTTTGTTCCATGTTGTTCTCACATGTTATATGATAAATACTGGGAACAGATTAAGTTTAATTTGGGGATGAAATGTCCCTGACTGCTTGTTTCTGTTATGTCATGTATTAGATATGGAACTAAAGTCTGCTGTTGGGTTAAGTGTTCCTGTGTTACACTGTATTCTCATACGTTATATCTTTGCCAGATTTATTTGCCAGTGGTGGTAATGATTACCTTCCCAGTGATATCTCCACTTTAGCAGATCAGGAATTTATGTTTGGTAGTACCAAGCATTCTGCTAGTCCAAACATTGTCTATCAGATGGCGCCACCATACAGCACTGCCTATCTCAAACAGGCCTTAATGGGCAAAGTATTGGGCAAACAGTCAAAACAACTCGGTGACCTGAAGAGGGTGGAGGTCATCGATAGACATGGTGTAGTCATGCCACGGGTATCATCAGGGATGGATGCCAGGTTAGAGGTGGGCTTAGATATGGGTGCTGAATGGTTCCTTCGTATACACCATCTGCACCAAGCATTGGTCATTGCACAGACATTTGTGTCAGAGACTTGTGATGACGATATGGAGAACTCAACAGAAGTGATACCAGAAGACATCAGGGTTGCTGTCGATGTTGTCCCCTCCAAGGAACTGCTACAACAGTGCTTCCAAAAAGTCTTCTCTGGACTCTCAGCTGGTCGCTACAGTGTGGAGAGTGCATTGAAGATGTGGCTCCAGCTAACTACAGTCACAGAGCCAGGACAACCAATGGAAATGGTATTTAGTGCAAGTGGTGCTGCACCTCGGATAACAATGACACCCATGGCATGCAGGAGCATACTGAGTGCCATTCTAACCTTGGGACACATTCCTAGCATTGTCTGGTGTCTTCTCTTCCATACACTAACGCTGGTATTAAACCAGACCATACCAGATGATTCTGACACTGCAGATGCTCTGGTAGCTGACTCTAATCTGCATCATGTCTTGCTCAAGTTTCTGTCACAAGGTGGTGCTCTTGATGTCTTTGGCTCCACCAATCAGAGTCAGGTAAGCAAAGCCCCTCCTTGCCTTGTAAATGTACTCCATGTCACCTCCAACGAGACTTTATTTAGAGGGATGGGTGATTCATAACTACTTTGTAAATGCATTCCATGTCTTCTTCAAAGAGACTTTATTTAGAGGGGTGGGTGATTTGTAATTACCTTGTAAATGTACTCCATGTAATCTTCAAAGAGAATTTATTTAGAGGGATGGGTGATTCGTAATTACCTTGTAAATGCATTCCACGTCACCTTCAGAGAGACTTTATTTAGAGGGGTGGGGGATTTGTAATTACCTTGTAAATGTACTCCATGTAATCTTCAAAGAGAATTTATTTAGAGGGATGGGTGATTCGTAAT
>JAAAKB020021797.1:0-14771 GCA_010014835.2 Apostichopus leukothele
ACTGCAATCCCCAAAGGACCCCCAAAAAACGGGGGCGGTGCAGGCGTTAATGGAAACATTCCCCCTCCCCCCCCCCCCCACCTCACCCATCTCCTTTTTGTACCCAATAGCACAGAGGACTGCTGCACCCCTGAGTTATATCAGATTTATGTATGTAAAGCACAGGACCACTTTGGGTACAGCAATTTCCATCTCACAACAATTCGACCATTTTTTCATCTTCTATAAAGTTACTTTATTCAGAAAGAAAATAATTATAATAATAAATAGCTCAGACATTCTTTTCAACATGATCTTGATTTTGACAGAATGGGTCACATATTAATTAAAAACTTACCAATCCCAGAGATTCTCCCAAGCTGCTCATGGATGAGCTGTTGGTGAAGAGATCCGGCTGAACCGCCTCTGATGTCATCCTCCTCTTTGGCTGCTCAAACCTGAGATGTGGGAAAGAAGACGAAGACTAACTCAAATATCCGCTCACAATATCGTTGTTTTATTCCTCAAAAAATGAAATCTATTAATATTTAATATCCACTGAGCTGATGACAAGTGGACAACTAAACTGCATACATGTTATATATTTCAGTCATGCCTGAATAACAGCTATAGGCAGCTGCAGCTCTAGAAATGCCTCGACATGTACAGTATCTGTGTGAAGCTTAAGAAGCTTCTAAAATTGATAAATAAGAAACGTTTCTAAAATTTCGCTAATTGAGTTTGGTAACGAGTGACTTCATCTGAAGGTCGGGATAATGGTGACATCACTATACAGTAACTCTATTTGTTTTGTATCTGTGCTACCTGTTAAGGGGGTGAAGGGTAGCGCAAGTCTATTTTTAATTTATGAAAAACCAGTGACTCAAATTACTGCTCAATATACGACATTGAGAAATTGGGGTATTCATCCCAATTGGGTGATTTTGATAGCTTTACTTTTCTGTTTCTCAAAATTTCTGAATTATCATCATGCATCAAATCTTCAGTGCCCTTTTGTAACAAATTTGGCAAAGCTTATTTAGGAACAATGTCTGGTTATTTCCTTTCTCTCTTGTATGCCTCTGGCTACTGATTAAACTGTACATTTGAAGGAGCACCATTTAATACCACTGTCATTAAGTAACTGTTTACCTGCCTCGGGCATTTTAATGGGTTCTTGCAGCAGATTGCGGGAAATTTGAGCTGTGCAAGTGACTTTTCCAAGCTCGTTTCCTTTGCTAGGCTTGGCGAATTGATTACGTAACACACAGGCTAATGTTCCAGACTAATAACATTGAAAGGCGAAGAAGTGGGCAGTGGCAAAAAAGAAATGGCAGTTTTACTAAAGGGTCAATTTCAAAGGACATTTAATTTAACATAAACAGAATGTTACATTTCAAAGCCTTACTGGTAAATTTGTAGGATCATTGCCACATTTAATCAAAGTCCAATTCTTCGAAATGTAGTTATTTTTGCCTTATGCAAACAAGACGCACATTGTCAGATATAGCTAGGCGTTAATAGCCAGATCAGGCCTCAGTCTGAGACAATTGGGTCACGGAACTTCCCGGTTTGCATTCTTCATGTTACCAGGAGCATTTTATGAAAATGAGCATACACTATTCTTTATCCCACATTTTTCTTGGGCCCTCTCAATATCTTCTGGACCCTAAGGTTGATCCCAAGCCACATAATTGTAGCCCTCCCTCCTTTACCTCCTTCTGGCCTGGCCAGCCACCTCCCCTTTATGATTTAGGAAAAGTAATTTATGCTCGACATCGAGTTGAATTTCAGATCTGTGAAAATTAAATGAATGAGGAAATATAAATGAAAAAATGATCTTTCTTCATATTTGGATGATGAAATTGGAGAAGACGAACACAAGGCAGTGCTGAGAATAAGCAATTAGTTTTGGAGGCATTTTTGTGTCAAATTTCTCTGATCTTCCTCATAATTGAAATTACGGTCTACGATTTTTATGCGGAATATATATTTGTTTTTTCAACAGAACATCAGTTTCATTCTGCATTGAATTACGAAAAAAGCTAATAAGTACTTTTTGAAGCCCTTTTGATCAACTTCAATAATTTTTTTTCAAGCAAAATCTTTAATTCAATAAACAGGCAATGGACCATATATTATATATCTGATCACAGTAGGTAGAAATCTGCGACTGGCAGCTTAAATTTTAGAGTTGTTATTGTGATTAAATGGAACAATCCACTGAATACCGTCCCAGCTCCTGCGATTGTACATGCATCTGTACAGAGCCTACGTGTGAGCGTATTCACAGTTAAGCTTTGAGTGAAGAATCCAACTCAACAACGAAATTCTGTGAAATTTCTTAATTCTGTATCGCCAAACCTGCATCATGGAGCCAACATTTGATTCCCTAACATGCATATTCACATACTGTATTAAAACCAAGAAAACTGCTGTAACATTCCTGATAAATCAAAAGACTATTATTTCCTTACAGAGTACATCTAGGCCTTTGTTTTTATCATTGCATGGATATAAAGTATAGGCCTTAACTAATGTTGATGTTATTTTATGTTTGTCTGACATTAGTAGAATGCTTTATACTAAACGAATGTAGACACTTTCACCTGTTGGAAAGTTACACAATATTCTTTCAGGTCCTTCCTAAAATAGACAGCATGCACTTTCAACCAGATTCGGCAGCCTAGTTTTAGGCGGGTACTTTTATTGAGCAGTAACTAGAGTCCATTAGTAGATATACCGTCTCAAAGAAGAAAAACAGGATTAGTTGAAAATTCAAGGAGAAGCCTCTGTTTGCTGTCTGTTGTTAGCTCTACATTATACATGCATAACTGTCGCTAATTTGTAATATCTTGTATCTAAACTTACTTAAAGAGTACATCTATAGGCTCTTTTGTTATGTTATTGTATGGATATATGAATTATAGGCCTTAAGCTTATAATTGGTGTTATTTTATGTTTGCCTGACAATAGTAGAATGCTTACTAAAAAGAATGTAGACACGTTCACATGTTGAATTTTATAATCAGGTCTTTCCTAAAATAGACAGCATGCATCTTTAACCAGATTTGGCATCCTAGTTTTAGGCAGGTACTTTTATTGAGCAGTGACTAGAGTCCATTAGTAGATATACATCTCAAAGGAGAAAACCAGGATGAGTATCTGTCTGTTGTTAGCTCTTCATTAAACATGCTTAACTGTCGCTAATTTGTAATATCTTGTATCGAGAAAATCACATTTGGACATCAATTCAGGGCAAATAGAGCTTTGTTATGTACATTAATAATCTCATAGACTTCATATTTAATGTATCAGCTAGGTTTCAAAATAATGTTGCCTTCCACACAACAAGTGTATGTATATCCAATCCTTATTTGATTTAAATATAATTCTAAAAGCCAATTCCAATAAATTTTTCTCTGTAGCAGTTCTGAGTCAGCATCTTAAGAGAGAGAGACTTGTTTCTTCTTTCTACATCTGCTCATGAATCTTTTAAAGCATACCACGAATCATTGATGCAAATATCTAGCCTAAGGGTAATAATACTCTAAAACCTTAACAAATTTTATAGCTGCCAAGAAATTCTAAAAACTTTAAAAAAAATAATAAGAATAATAATAATCATCATGAAGAAAATGTGAGGAAAGCAGGCAGACATAAAAAAAACACTTAAAAACCAAATTAGGTGCAATTTCTAAAACTTCAGTGGGGTATCTTCTGAAATATTTTACAAATTTTATTGAAGGACTTTTAAGCTGTCCTGCAGTAGCGAATTGTGAGTGATAATTAGTACCAATCTTGTAATAATGAAACTAATCTGCCATAATTATGTTTAAATGCGGATATTAAATTGTCTTCGCTTGGGATATTAACGGAGATCGACATTCATCGGGAGATAAAGATGTGTTGGACGCTATAGTCAGAGTAACACAGTATAACAAGCAGCTCTGGCTATTAACGTTTTATGATGATAGAATGCATGATAAATGAGATAAGAACAGAACAATTCAAACAATATTTGTTAAATAGTAGAAAAATATAGATATTTATATAAGGATCATGACAAATGGGTAGGAATCTCAGCTTAAAATCCAGGAGAGAAATTGAGTAATTTATCACCATATACAGATATATTCACAAATTATATATCTATCTATATAGGTTGAGCCTAGTTGAGACTAGTGGAACACTAGTATATAGTTGTTACTCAGAGTTTCACGCGTTGAGTGATCATCAGACAACTTTGTATATAACACTCTTATGGTTGGGGAAAATGTCTTTAGAAAGATACAGATTTTTGCAACAAAAAAAAATTAAATAAATAAAGTTAATTACAATTAAATTGCTGGCAAATATTCACTAGATGTATGACTATAGTGCAACATTGTAACAATATATATATTGCTTCTATTCACTGTTCAAACCCTTTTTTTTTTGGAAATTTCATCAGCATTTCAAAATATTCCTATAAATATTAAATATTCTTATAGTTGAGGAAAATGTCTTTAGAAAGATAAATATTTTTACAAAAAAAAAAAATAATAGTGTTACTTATACTTTTGCTGGTAAATCTTCAGTAGATATTTCACTACAGTGCAAAATAGAAAGCAATGTTGCTTCTATACATTGAAGAATTATTTTTGAAAACTTTATCAGCTTTTTAAAAATATATAATGAAATATATGAAGTTAATTATAAATTTTCTGGTAAATCTTCAGTAGATATAAGACTACAGTTTCAAGATGATAACAATAATATATTGCTTCTATTCACTGAACACTTATTTTTGAAACTTCATCTGCATTTCAAAAAATATAATAAAATAAATAACGTTAATTATACTTTTGCAGGTAAATCTTCAGTAGATATAAGACTACAGTTCAAAATAATAACAATATATATTGCCTCTATTCACTGACCCCTTTTTCTTTCTCTTTTGTGAACTTTATCAGCATTTCAAAAATCGATGCCTGCAATATCCATTTTATCAAGTCTCCAGTAATGGATATTATTCTAGCTGGCCATCCCTATTTAATTGATCTGACATCCAAGCAATCTCTTAGATATATTGATTTGGCTTTTACTGGACACAATTAAGACTAAAATCATATGGATGTATGTGATACAGACACTTAAACAAGATTCTCAGCTGGTCAACTCTGAGAGTGACAATAAACAAATATGTGATCAACTCGTCAAAAAACACCACAAACAAGAGAGAGAGAGGTTCATAACGATATTTAGGTCATTTAAAATGTGATTGGCAATTTTGGTGGCCTTCAGTAATATTCCTTACAAGACAGTTATCCTTTGTGTTTACATTCATTACGGAAAGATCGATGGATGATTAGTTATCCAATAAGGACTATAATTTAAAAATAAGATGAAGTATTCTGTTGGACTATAAAATGACTGAATATTTGGAAAGAAAATCATGAAAATCTTGTCAATTATACGCAGTGTAAACAAAGCAAAGAGGAAAAACTTTTGGCGGTAGAGTTGAATTTATAACTGCAGAAGAATTGTGGAAACTATGTATATATGTCTAACTGTGAGCTGAAGTCTATTTGCAGAGTGATACCTACAGTATGAAACTAAAAGAATTCGCAACAGCTTTTTTTTCCATAAAGTTTCATAATTTTAATATCATTATAAATCAACCATATTGATTTAATACAGCTTATTAGCCTGTCTAAAATTCTATTTCATATAATGTATGCCAGGGCCACAATTTTGAAAAAAAGGCCTACTCTTTGGATAAATAACTTAAAGGGTGTCTGTGCAAGAACACTAATTTTGAAAATCTTATGAAATCTTTGATAGGCCTACATAGTGCACTTCCACTAGGCAAAGTTGATCAATTGCATTTTCTTTGCACCAGAAAGTGGCTTATTAACAACAACAACAACAAAATCAGTGTAGGCAAAATTCTGCAAGAGTCTGCCAGTCCTGTTTTCAATTAGCAATTAGCAATTCAAGTGTTTTGCATTAATTGTATTTTACTTTATATACTACATACTTTTCACACTATAAATCTGCTATTGCACGGACAAGTGTATGGAAAGTCTCATGGTGACACAGCAGTTAGATGAACAGACTGACAGACAGTTTAAAATACAGACAAACAGACAGACAGACAGACAGACAGAATGGACAGCTAGATATTCAAATCAATGATATATACAGAAAGATCTATAAACTAAATGGACAGATTGATTCATAATTTCATGGAAAAAAAGTTATTTTACCCAAATATGAGTTATTCAAAATAAATGTATCCTTAGTTTCATCTGTCTCATCTTTAGCAAATACTAAAGATTCTTGTCAGTTTATTTTAATAATAAAACCCTTTTACCATCTTCATTTCACAAAATCAACATGCCCTTTTCTCTATCGATGATGAACCCAATCTGTTTCTTATGGTCATTTAATACCTTTATTTTTTGTGACTGTTTAGAATTAAACTGAGTGCATATGGATCACATTCGCTATTTAAGGATTACCATAGAACTGCAGTTATTTAGGTATTACCTTAATATCGTTGGAGATTACAGGGTACATTAAGACAGCGTATGGATCATCTTTACGGGTACACTTTTACTTTTCAACAACCTCTACAATTTTCAAATCATCTACTGTATCAAGCTCATACTGATGTTGCCAGAAGCAATAATCCTGATCCCAAGGTTTCCTCGTCAAACTTTATATTTCTGCCATACTTATGTAGCACACCAGGAAATATACTTCTTTGTCTCTCTAAATGCTTTTCTTTTTTTTTGTACCGCTCTGACAAAAAGGAAAGAAAAGGAATATTTCTTTTGATTATGAGACACGTTCTTCAAAGTACTCTCTACTTATAACTAATTCTACATCAATTTTTTTTTCATATTTTTTTTCCTCCCTTGCATTTAGAGCCAGCAGCAAAGCTGTTAATGTAAAGTGGCTCTTGAAATTGATAGTGCAGATGGGGAACAGTTCCTGTCTAACCTACATGGTACCTCCACTTGATAAGTTAATGGCTATCACAGATGAAGAATATGAGGAGAAAAAAAATTAAATCGCTATAATAATATAGCTGTAACGGCCTTCTGAACGTAGAGGATCCTCTCTCAACACTTGAAGAAATATTTATGTATACGATTGGAAATTATATGCAACCACATGAATAGATTATTTTGTTTAAAGTCTCAATTTTTAGATGGGTTACAACATGCAGGCCTCAGGATTGGTGAATGAGTTTTGAATATTAAAAAAACTGTTTTCAAATTATTATATTCACTAGTGGCTTTGAAATTAGCTACTTGGCAAAAATGGATATGCACACTACCCTAAAGTTAACAACAATCATAGTCCACTACAACCTTACATTCATCAATTAAGTTACTTGCATAAGTTTATATACTTAAGTCTATAACTTTTTTGTTTAGTTTTTTTTCTTCTTAAACATGGCAGAATTAATGTTCAAGAATTTTTCCATCTCCAGGTTAGTCTACTGGTTGGCCGCGTGACTGACTACCCCACCGATTCACTGGTTCTGGCAACCACATGATCAAGGAAATAAATTACAGTAAAACTAATTTTGAAATCGACATTGAAAATTGATTTGAGAGACACATCTGTTTTCTTCTTCTTCTTTGATAGTTGAATGTACTGTATAGGCATAATAAGTCTTAACAGGTGTGCTAGGTACAGTACATATAATAAATATTCACTATTAAACATTGCTCTCTTTAAAGGGGCAAGGTGCCGAACACCACAGTCTGTAGTTATGCTCTGTGTTTGACGAATCATTCGTTGTAAATTTCTTACCAAAGCCGCCCAACTACTCTATGTAATAGCTACTGCACTATAACTTAGTATTTCCAGGAAGGAGTTGACCTTTGCCCTTAGTGACTGACATTGCTAACTCAAATGTGATTGATTTTTACATATATCATTACTGGAAATCTAAATTTTCAGTGATTAAGAATTGGATCAGCAATCCATCAATTGAGCGTTTAGAAAAGTAAACCTAGTAACCTAATTATCCAAGGCCCCCAAAAAAAAGACTAGTTTTACTTTCCAATTTTTGTAAAACAAAAGAAACAATTAACCTTAGTTAAAAGTACTAAGCAATATGATATGCATGATATTGATTGAACCGAAGACAAAATATTTGGGAGCTCATTTCCGAATCTCATTTTGGAGGGGTGATATGAGACGCTAGCTTATACACCTCTTATACCGGCGGTAAAATATCTGTGTCCAATCATGACAATCACATAATGATTGTATCACCTTGTCTGTTGGATGTGATTAAATTATTCATGGTCTACATATAAGTTAGTTGAGAAGCCAATTCCTTTTCCACTCGGTATTGAATCTAAATATAAAATTCATGGCAATAATAAAGTTATTAGAGATCATAAAGGACTAAAATGACATTAATTTCTAAGTTCCTGATTAATAGCATAATTAACAGAGCAGTAGATACTATTGAGAACATAAAAGGAAGCCAATGTTTTATCCTTTAGTAGCTAATTAGGTTATGACTGTGTTCCCATGAGGTAATAAATATGAATAAAAAAACATGAAAGTAGTCACAAATTCATCAAGTACGCTTCATTAAAGTTTCTCAGTTACCTCTGCATGTCAACAGAGAAGTCTGGCTGTATGCTGCTGTGTGCGACTATAAATGTATAAACTATTCAAATTCTCCAGATTGCGATATATATGCATCCACAGTGTAGCAGCATGGTGCACCACAGTGAGACACGATTGGAAATTATATGCAACCACATGAATAGATTATTTCGTTTAAAGTCGCAATTTTTTAGACGGGTTATAACATGCAGGCCTCGGGATTGGTGAATGAGTTTTGAATATTAAGAAACACTGTTTTCAAATTATTATTTACTAGGGCTTTGAAATTAGCTACTTGGCAAAACTGTATATGCACACTACCCTAAAGTTAACAACAATCATAGTCCACTACAACCTTACATTCATCAATAAGTTACTTGCATAAGTTTATATACTTAAGTCTATAACTTTCTTTCGTTTTTTGTGTTACTTGCCAACAATTTTGTATATATTGTACTACAGTGAGACACTTTCATATATGTTAAAGGTGCATAGACTTCTATTTATTTAGAGGACTCACTTGGGTATATAGCACTTGGGTATGGTCACATGGGAATAAGGGATTTACATGGGAACATAGGTATCATGGACTTTAATATTTGTAGTTTACCTAAATTAAAGTGAAAAGGCAAATGACATTAGGCAGAGTTTTAGTATTGATATATCGTATGCCAAGAAAAAAAACAAGAATAATTGAATGCTTATTTAAAGTTTCCAGCTATTGAGGGTTGTGAGAATATGCACCTTTAAAACTTAAAATAAATTATAAATCTTTGAATGCTCCTTTAAGGCTTAATTCATGATATCATTGTCTCCTCAGTGCAGACGTGAAGCATGATTACTCAACCAAAACATGTTTGTATAAACTTCATACGACTACAACATTGGTTTAACATTCAACACCACTTTTCCCTTGACTAGTTCGTAATACATTTGTAGACATTCCAGGTGGTGAAAGTTGTTAGAGACTGTACGAAAATAGAAGGCTGACATGGTGCTGATTTTGCCACGACGACCTTGAGGCTGACACTGATTCTTAGCCCCGAAATATGAAAATTTGAAGCTCACTTTTTAAATGCTAGCATAAAATGTCAGACCAGCCACTCATGGAGGCTGACACTGACTTTGACAACATATCGAGCCTGGCAAGGATATAATATAGCAGCACTTATTGTCTCCGGAGCACGACATGTGGACTCCAATTATGTCCCAGTCTGACATGGTCACAATGCTTGAACCAACACATCAACCAGGGGACTTGTGTTTGAACAAACACCTAGAAGGTACAATGTTTGGGCTGAAGTTTCTTACCAAGCCTGACATGGCCATGGCATTTGGACTTCAATTATCTCCAAGCCTGACATTAAGCAAGACATTCGGACTATATCATTATTTATGTATCTTTCTGTTCTAGCGAGGTATACTGTACCACATTGCAGTGATTTCATTGACATGCATGTTTTAATAAATCTGCCACACATTTCTATGATAAAATACCAAAGCTTCAAATTTTGGGATCAAAATGCCAATTGATGCATAATACATAAACTTATACAATAATGGGTTTTGGTCAAAGACCCCCTTGAAAATTTATGAATGTTAAATAGTATTTAGGTATACATCTCCAGCAGTTTTGCCCATGTACAACTTTCCATCCTGACACGTACTGTATATATAGTGTGCACAGATCAAAGCAATAAAATATTAACGATTGTAATACCAACTGAAGCATATCATAATGTAACTTATTCAACTGTCACACGTTGTGTACTCATAAAACACTGTGTTGGATGACAGATGCTTACAAATTTCAAACATTTGACATATATGGCAGTCATTTATTTGGTAATTTTAATATACAGTAACACATAACAAACAGCATGCAGGTGTCCTCTATGTTATCCCACAGGCCAGTTTATTTGTGTGTATGAGAAAACAAAATTTAGGAAATATTAGCTAGCTTATACTCTTTCTTTAAATTTTTCCTCTAACCAACCAATTTCTAACCATGTTCCTAATAATTAATGAACCATCTTCTGAAGTTTTATGTTTTCTCTCATTTTGAATAATATGGAATTACTGTTTGTTTAAAAACAATTTTGGCAACGCATTAATTGTTTACATAGTTCAGCATGTGGCTCTAGCTGTTTCTCAAACCCAGATTACCGAAATTTAGCAAAAGTTGACCAGAAAACTCTTGTTGTAGGCCACGATATTATCACTTCCTATGATAATTAGTTACACGGCTAAATACAAACTGATCTTTGCAATTTTTCACCTCCAAGCATTGTTTTAAAACTTCAAGCATAATATTTGCACCTTTCATTAGAACTACAATGTATAAGCTGTAAGGAAGAAAAGGGTTCGTATTGGATGAGAATAAAAAGATGAAACTGAGAAAACCTACGATCTGTTGCCTTCATCGTCGTCTCTGATGGGTGTGCTACTGGCAGGTGTTAGGGACATGGACCTTGGGCCCCGTGGTTGGACCTTCTCAAAGGTAGTGGTGGGCTTTTCATCTTCAGATGGTGTTAGTCTGTATGGATTAGTAGACAAGTGAATGTTGGAATGTTAATTATGAATAACAGTAACAAAAACAAACTAAAACTAAAGAATGTGAAAACATGCAAAATATTAATATTTTAGACAATTTACATTTTTTTTTTTAGTGAAATATATTACATTCCTGGTAAAAGTTATTAGTTTGTTTCAAAAAGATTTTACAAGGGACCGATTGAGAGCCGTAAGTAATGTTTCTCGCATGCGTAACTGATGCATTATTCGTCTGTATGATTTTGGCATAGGCTAGGCCCAATTTATGTTGAATATATTGTTAGGAATGTCGGGATTTTAGATGAAAATAGTGCTGGGCGGGATTCACGATTTTTAAGACAGTGCTGGGCGGTAATTTTTAGTGCTGGGCGGGGCCGCCCAGCGTGGACACATCCCTGGGAGAGGAGAGACAGTGAATCATGTATTCCAATGACAAAAAGTTTGCAAAGTACATTGGAAAATGGGGAAAATAAAATTAAGACTAAACAATATGTCACTAGTCACTCACTGCACTGTTGATTTGTGCTGCATGGGCCACTGAAAGTCAACTTCCCGGAAACCTGTTTTTTTTAATTATTCTCCCTTCACAAAACATGACGACCCCGGTGAAATGAAAGGAAAACCACCTTGACTGCTCAATACATTGAAAGCAGAAGAACTATAAACACATCACTGGGAACTGGTGACAAACAATTTAAACTCAGTGATCACACACTTGCGAACTGAAAGTCCATTTCTGAAGAGATGTCATTCAATGATTTTATCCAAGTATTGCTTTCTCTTTTCCTCATCTAAAAGCAAAATAAAATTACTTGATTCTGTTCCACTGCTAAATTTTGATCCCAGTTCTAAATGAAGGTACCATATATGATTGCTAATAACATACATATAAGACAATAGAAAGTTCTAATTCTCCAGGCACCAAGCAACATGTCCACCAGAGAGAGAGAGAGAGAGTGAAAAACTAAATGGAAAGTCTTATGTAATACACAGTAACTGAAATCCCTATCCGAATGATAAATAAGTGCAAATTCGGAAAACTAAGGACTGGAAGGATATCCTAATTGTTCCAAAATGTTTACAATTTGGGTCAACGACTTGTTTACAGTTTCACTTTCGAGCTGAAGATGACGATCCACCATATGCAGCAAATTCTATTAGTTACACAACCTAACTGTTTTACATTTCGAAAGGGGACACAACACTGGATTTTCTTACCAGTATATTGCATATATGAAGCCTAGTCTTGACATATTAGCTGGGATAAGACACCACAAGCCCAACATTTTTTACATTTGTTGATCAAAAGCTATTAACGAAGACGCAATGAGGTCAACATACATGTACAGTGTGGTGTTTGCTAACAGCCTTGTAATTGTGGCTGTTTTAACTTCTTAAAATAGACTTTAACTAGCAATAAAATACTGAAAGTACAGTAGCTCCATAAAATCTATTGACCTATGGAAACCAATCCATCAATGGTTTACTACAGTGTTGTTATGTGCATGACACATTAATAATCCAGACCTATAAAGCTGCATTTTGCTAGATGGTTGTAACTAAGGATGATTTTTGGGCACAAAACTTAATTTTTCGATATTTCGTAGACTGTCAAAAAAATTGCTATCAGTCTGGATTACAAATTTCTAGTTGACTTACAAATTATTGAGATATAACAATTAAAGTGGCTGAACTACAAAGGTCATTAGGTCAGTTCCTCAGATTCAATTCTTTAGGAAAATGTGCGACTATTAATGCCTTTGTTCCTTCCTGGTGGGTTAATTTTTGGTGGAGTAAAGGTTATCAGATTTAAGGATACTAAAAATTGCTAAAAAATTACTAAAGACCATACTAAAAAATTGCTTAAAGAAAAATTCTAGAAAGCATATTAAAAATTTGCAAACGTTTCCAAAAGTAAGTTTCCTAGAGTTTATGATTCTGTTACATTTTCACAGACATTCAGGCATTCTAAGATATAGAAAATAAAATGTCTCACTGTGCATGACAACTTTTCTAGTGGCAATTAAAAATGCTTCTTGAAATTGGATCATTTGGGTACAAACATTGACTTCCACAATATGGCACTAAGTGTATGATTATCCTTGTAAATAAATCCAAATACTAATGAAATAAACGATTCCTTAAATTATTGCAGCAAAGTATCATGAACTGAGAAAACAACATTGCTACTACAGCTTAGATATTTGAGCAGTTGCTGACATATAGCTTACTGTTTAATAAACATGGCCAAAAAATTTGGTAGAATTCCAGTTGCCACAGGCGGCGCACAAATGATCAATTCAAACGATAGATATAAATTCTTCTGCTTGATCCAACACACAGAATAAACAGCAAACACATGGGGTACCTATAACATAACCTGAGCTACAGGTGCAACCTTCCTCGCATTACACTGCACAAGTATCAAAACAGATTACTGACAATTCTTTGTAAATAGTACACAACTGTTGCCGCAAACACTAAGAATAATGAACCATCCAAGCTCTATCCATTTGTAATCTAGATATATATATCGCAGGTCTCTCCCTTATGATAAGTATTAAAAAAAAATCAATTTCTGTACAATGAGAAGATTTTAAGCGACTCTGTTTGGTAACCAGGAGCTTAATTATCTGCGAGACACATTCAAGTCACCTCCAATGCAATAAATTGATCACATGTTGCAAAGTCACGAACTGATTGTTGAACAGTACTAGTGGGTTTAGACAATATATATATAGCTTTCTATTGTACTGCAGTGGATATAGAGTCAAGGCCCTGTTACCACTCACCTAAAGGCCATGTGCACTGAACCGGATCAACCATTCCTTTCTTTCTTTCATGATAAACTGTACTTCACACAGTGAGCAACAGGCAATCCCCTATAGATAGATATTGCTGTATACCTGTACGTGTCCAGTACACCCACCAGCATAATGAATATTCATGAAGTTACTTTACAATGTTTGAGGACCTTCTACAAGGTACTCCAAAGAAGTGAACAAGATCTGTAACAAACATAAATCAATTCCATTTCAGTGGCGAGTGTTTTTGTCACAGACCACTGCACTAAACAATTTAACAATGTACTTTATGGCAATATGCTGTACAGTGACTATTTGTACTGGGGCATTCCCTTCTTAAGTTGTCCCTAAGGTAGCTGAGCGCTGTGATATACCCAATGCACCTTGCTTGCATGACCTATTTTAAGCAGAAACAGAAAATAATAAGATCTATGGAAGCATTAAGACACCAACAAAATGTTTATTTTAATGTGTCTGTTTACAATCACTTTAGAGGAGGGACTGATGTTTCCCACTTAGCAGGATCGTCCTCTGAGGAGAATTGAAACCATAACAGACTATGAACACATTTAGAATAACCAGATGGACTGACAACCAGAGGGAAACCCCTCACAGCAGTTTCTTGCCTTTAAATACATTACATATGTTAATTCGTCCTCTAGGGACTCGAACTCCGGGGGTTCGTCGGTTTCATCTTCCAATCCCGAGAGGTTTATAGAGGCTCTGCAGTCTAGGGTGTCCTCTCTGAGGACGACTTCCTCCGGTTCCGGGGTCGGTGGTGATTGGTCTGAGGCTGGTGACCATCTCTTC
>JAAAKB020021908.1:0-24176 GCA_010014835.2 Apostichopus leukothele
ATATGAAAAGTGGGAGGGAGCAAAACATAAATTTGTCTGACATCGCAACATTGGGCAATGTCGAAAGCAATTCAGTTGTGTCTCGGGCACACTACAAAACATTTCCATCTTGTCCTTTCACATCAATTTCCTCTTGTTAGAGTAAACAAATCTACAGTATACAAACTATACAAACAAACAAAAAAAAACAAAAGATTGGGGATAGTATAAACAATAGAAAGTACAAGTGTTTGATTCATCACTGATGTTGAGTTCTCATGATTTGGTTTACCTAAGCATAAAAATATGCAACGACAAATGCGATGGAAAGTAGTTTTTCAAAAGGGTGCCTCTAGTTTCCAGCGTATGAATAACATCACATATATACTCTAATCGAATAAAAGGTGGAATATTCAACAACATAAAAGGCAATTGGATTCAATTTTATTACTTTACAGTGCAATAAAAGCTTGCAAGGTTTGGTTGCAAATAAAAAAGGGGATGATGCCTTAATAGGTTTTAGTAGACATGTTTCCATATGAATTCACCTGCATGCAGATTTGATGGTAAAAAACACAGGTGCAAAGAATAGCTTTTTGAGTTTCATTCCAAATGATGAAGGAAATAAGTTGAAAATGCTACTATTTCTTGGTTTTTATGAGTCAATTTGCTAATAGGCCAAGATTAAATATTAATATGAAATTTGTCCTTTTCGAAAAACTCTCATAAGCCTTCACTTCATGTAGGATGGTGTCTGAGTTGGGTCAACCTTATTTGAGAAGAAGTACATGGAGGGGTGGGTGTGGGGGAGGGGAGGAGTCTGCCTTGCATTCATACTTTCATAGTGCCTTTGTTGTCAGTTATCTCTTAAGTTTGTTTTTCATTTTATTTCTGACTCTTCTAACCACGGCATACTAGGCCTAACCTCCCCCCCCCCACCCTGTCATAGCAGATGAACCTAGGCCTAGCTACACTTTGTAGCGTCATTTCAGAATGAATGAAATTAACATCTAGACTGTTACTTCAATGAAAAACCATTCGTAGGCTCAGCTAATCTCACCTATCTTGAACATAAAGAATTCCACCATCTTCAAGTCCCTGTTCTCTTCCGCTAAAAGATGAGGCGTCTGACCCGATGAATCTAACTTATCCAGGTCGGCTCCATACTGCACAAGTTTCTCTGTTATGTCATACTTCCCGGTACTGGCAGCGATGTGGAGTGGAGTCTAAAAGAAAAAAAAACAGAGCGTAAAAAAAAATACAAACATTGAGATGAATTCTATATTCTGTCGTTTTAACTTGGTACTAAAACTTAAGGTATTACTAAGAAATATGGAGTACACAGTAAATAACGAGTTTGCATGTGTGTATGTGTGGGTGTATATGTTTGGGTGAGTGTATTTATGTAGAACTTGACAAAAAGTAGTTTAATAACTGCATGACACTGCATATTAACATTAACATATCCTTAAAGAAACTTCTGGCAATTTTCCCAAACTTTTAGAATATTTCCCTAACTATGAGAGTGCAAAATAATCAAAATAGATCCTTTTAACTTGGTACTAAAACTTAAGAAATATATATCCTTAAAGCAACTTCTGGCAATTTCCCCAAACTTTTAGAATATTTCCCTAACTATGAGGGTGCAAAATAATCAAACTAGAACTTCAGAGGGCATACAATGGGCAAAAAATGTTACCAATTCACTTTAGGCATATAGTGAAGTGAGAGTGCTATGGCTGTGGTAAGACAGGTTACATTCCATTATTCATATTTTATTAGCTAGTTTCTTATATTGTTTGCCTCTTCCTTAGGATATTTTCTTCCTGTGACAATTTGTATTACAACCCTTTGGTGAATGTTTCATTAATTCGATTGCTTTTTATTCTTTTATTTTTATTGCGGAGAGGGTGGGAGGCCGGGGGGGGTGGCAGTTGGGAGAGGAGGACAGACATGTCAAAGGGAATTTCTATCCTCCACAAACAAATATTGAAAATATTGCAAAAAAAGGAAAAAGGTTTAAAAAGTGCTTTCAACAAGACTGTTTTCCTGCTCAATTGTTTTCACAATACTGTATTAACCAAAGGTTAAAAATGTTACTGAAATAAAATCTGCCTATCTCACAACCCTAACAGTGAACTTGACAACATATGTAGATGATGAGTTAACTTTTTGGTCCCATATGACCATTCTGAGTTCTTACATTTCTGAGCACTGCTTTCCTCAATATTATAGTTATGAGTAGAAATAAATCAAAAATGGTACAATTTACCACATTTACTACTGCAAAGACAAAAACACTTAAAAAATAATAATAATAATAATAATAATAATAAATAATAATAAAACAAGGAGAGAAATCTTTTCTAGTTTAAAGGCACTTAAATGACTTAATAGTGATCCCAAAAAAGTCTACATGTGCTCAAAGCCTCAAATCATAACAATATGGCTTAAAAAGTACGAATATTTTGGTGACCATTTTGAACATATAATGCTATGTCGGTATTGTTCCATATGACGAAAGATTAGCAAGGAAGTTAAATGCCATCTTTTCTGTCTGGTTTGCTTTTTAGTCAATGCACTTTATGAGATCAATCAAATGCAAAAGTAATTAAATATAAACTATTGTCTTAGCCTAACAATGAAAATATCGAGAGTATTCTCGAATTAGAGCTTCTGCATGACTGAGTATGCAGTTGCTTACAATGTAATCTTTTGAAATCATTCAAGTCAAATATAAATGACTTCTCTGCAAAAAACACAAAACAAAAAACAGTTGACTGTGCATCAATTTTGTCCTTGTTGCCATGAACCTCATATTATTCACCCAGGTGTATAAATGGGGACTTGCAAGGTAACTTGTAAATATAGTTGTGTGTGCCAGTTTGTGGCTGCACCCTATGGGAAACGGTGCACTGTGGTGCCCCAGGAGAGATTGATTGAATTGTGCACACTTTGGTGTGTGTGTGTGACAAGTTACCAATGACCAGAGTTAAGTTGTAAAGTCGTGTGAAAGTGGCCTGGCCTTGAACTTGACTTTAACTCAACACAAAAAGATGCTGTAGGCGTATCTAACTTGGAAATCAGTTGCTTTAATTAACAGTCATGCATTCCATACCTATGAGCAGTACACAATGTGGCATACAGATAGTCAGACCAGAGAGTTGTTATGGAACAACTCCCTGGTCAGACAGTACCTGAGAACTACTGTAAACTATAAACTGCACCTTGTAGATTCGTTTCAAACTTACTGAACCATGAAAAACCACATGTACTGTAATAGATCTGTTAGTTTAATCAGGGAGTTGTTAATAACAACTCCCTGGTTAAATGCAAACTCCAACACTACTATGTATGAAAGCAGCTACAACTATAGTTATCACTAAAATACAGTCACACAGTCCCAATCTCGATGCGAGGGGACTGGGGTTGAGAGCGTATCAGTCGTTTGGTTGTTTGGAATTTCGTGCCCAGGTTCTTTAATGGGTGGGTGACTTTTCTCAATAAAGTATCATGTTCCGTTTGGTAGCAACCGTGGTACACACCTGACGATGATCACGGTCTGGATACAAGGGGACTGGGGTTGAGAGCGGATCAGTTGTTTGGTTTTACAGGCCCAGGTTCTTGAATGGGTGACTTTACTTAAAAAGTATCACTAACATATAGAGAGCTGGTACAGTACTTGTAGAGCACCGCTGTACAACAAGTCACTCCGGACGGAACCTTTAACCACGATCAAGTGTAGTATCTATTTCCTTTCAAATCATTCCGTTGTGGTCAACTTATTACAGTATCAATGACAGAAAACTGCGTTTGGGAATTGGTATTAGTTAAGTTCAAGTTTGGCTGTCAAGTACAGGTTATATCTTCGGTCATTTTTCTATAGCTTTGGTCATTTTTCTATATCTTCAGTCATTCTTTCTTTAAATAATATCATCACTTATATCATCACTTATGTGTCAGAACATGGACGTAGTAGTCTTATTTTTTCGTTTTAGGAATCAGATTTTTACGTATTTTCTATGTATTTATGATTGTTTTATTGTCTGTTTTACTGAGATGGAGTGAATGCCAATTCCTTTTATGGTCAATAAAGATTCTTATATCTTATATAAGGGAGTAGTACATTGGAGCTCAACAATTTGCAATGTACTTAAATGTTACACATGAAAAGTTAACTAACTATAAGACTACAAATTTGCATCCATTTTACATTAAGGGTGGACCTTATCCATGTGACCAATATAGCCAATACTGTAGGATGTACAACTCATTATAATTATAAGTAATCTAATGGAAGTTGTACATTCCAAACATTATGTCAATAAAGATTCACCACAACTTTGAGCAACTGTGATAACCCTGAAAGGGCTTCTTAAACTGAAGCCTTGTGTTTCACACAGCTACGTCATGAATGTCATCACATATTTTAAATTCAATTTGTTGTAAATTTATTTGAATTACAGAGATTGAAGTTGATGTGTTGATGTTGATGAAACAACAGATTGGAATTGGCTAGTTAAATGAACACACTAGCCAAGGTTGACTATTTCACACAAAACATACATGTCCAAGATAACACTTGGTTCCTATCAACAAAATTAACATTATTTACATTTTTTATTGGAGACATTTATAAATGAGGTTGGCATTGAAGTGGTTTAATAAAGATCACTGTGATCACAGGAGAATCCAGGCATTATCTAAAATCTAACTTTAAAGTTTAAATAATCTGCCTTTTTGAATTGTTTCTGTCAGATCTTGATGGAAGTCTTTAGGCCGGTATGTTATACCAATATTACTGTAATATGATATTTCTTGTATGAGGCAAATATTTTCCTCACAATTCTCTGAAATTTTGGCAGAAATGGTCTGATGTTTTTGGGTGATGTCCTCATTCCAACTGATAAGACAGGCTTCACATGACACATATTGATCAAATTATCTTTTGGGATATCTTGGGATATCTCCCATCCGGACAAGTGGGTGTTGGAGACGATTTCACAAGGGTATCAGACAGAATTCACCTCCAGTCCGCCTCCCGGGGATGGAGAAAGACTGACCCCAGCACCCGCGGACCCCGTCCAAAAAGCTGCTCTAGAAGGGGAAATTTCAGCCTTGCTGGCAAAGCGGGCAATTGTAGAGGTATTGGGAGATGTGGGACCCCTCTTCCGGTCCTCTCTTTCTAACAAGAAAATGGGACGGACCTTGGTGTCCCATCCTAAACCTAAAACCCCGGAACAAAAACTTCATAAATCCAAAATTCCAGGCATTGGATTTAGTATAAAATATCTACTAACTTGATCAGGTTTACTTCATTAGTATATTATGTGGGTCTCCTAATTCTCTTCAATTCAGGTGTAATTCAAATAAACACATATATATGATATGGATATGTGCAGTAAACACTACAGTCAACAACACTAGCTTCTATTAACTTCAATTAACATTTGGCACTCTTGTTAAAGAAAACTGATTCTTTCAGACATGCAAAACACAAAATAGACTTCTACGTTTCTAATAATTAAGTGTTACCTTATACCCTCGATGGGATTTTTTAATGAGTTGAAAGAAATTCCTCCCTTTGTTGAGACTGCGGCTTCTTCCCCAACTGAGTGGATTGGTGTAGTCACTGGTTGCAGCAGTGGGGGCAAGCCTGGAAATGATGTAAACAACATTCATAATTAATATAAACAAGATTATATAATTACCTGAGATAGAAAGTCAACATGTTGTACTAATGAGTCAGCTTGCCTGTCTGTCATAGTATCCTATACTTCTAACACTATATATTTGTCATTCACAAACCTCATTCCCATTAAGTTCTTTGAGTCAGCTTGCCTGTGTGTTATAGTTTCCTATACTTCTTACACTATATATTTGTCATTCACAAAACCTCATTCCCATGAAGTTCTTTGAGTCAGCTTGCCTGTCTGTTATAGTTTCCTATACTTCTTACACTATATATTTGTCATTCACAAAACCTCATTCCCATTAAGTTCTTTGAGTCAGCTTGCCTGTCTGTTATAGTTTCCTATACTTCTTACACTATATATTTGTCATTCACTAAACCTCATTCCCATTAAGTTCTTTGAGTCAGCTTGCCTGTCTGTTATAGTTTCCTATACTTCTTACACTGTATATTTGTCATTAACAAAACCTCATTCCTATTAAGTTCTTCCAGTCAGCTTGCCTGTCTGTTATAGTTTCCTATACTTCTTATACTATATATTTGTCATTCACAAAGCTTAATTCCCATGAAGTTCTTTCTTTATTAGCCATTGTTTTATGATCAGACAGTGCGATAGTATTCAAAGTTTATGAATTAATATAACAAAGATGTTATTGATGTAGGATTCTACATCAATGTAAGCAAGCAGTTCATAAATATGAAACCAATGCTTGTTGGAAGGGAGGAGTAGCATACTAAATCAATAAATGCAGAGATACTGAAAAGGATTAGGTTTCAATTACTAGTCTTTACAAAGTTTCTATCAGCACTAAAAGCCTTTTGTAGACCTATTGGTCATAATAATAATCAGGCAGTTATATTTACAACGCTTAAAAGCAACCATGAATGTAGGAGAAGCCTGGCCTTGTGGGTTACAACTTTCATGTTGGGTGGCTTCCAATTCAACAATTTAATGCAAATTTGGAATCTTCTCAATTTAGAAAGCCATTTCAGATGGAAAAATCGTTGACTTCTCTTGGATGTAAAACCCACCTTATTACGGCACAGCCGAGGATCGAACCCTTAACTTCCCGATTACTAGGCCTCATTGCTCAAGTCTTTTCCAGTCATCAATACAGACAGCATTGCAAAGGAAAAGTCTTCAGTTTGTAAACAGTATTGCAAGTTGAAGGATTTATCTGTAACTTGAGCATTTGATTAATGGCAAGATATGGCCACTTCAGATAACCTTTAGACTAAAGGTTGTTCACTTGTTGCAGTCAGTCATTAACAGTTCATCCATCTCATGTGTACATTGCTAGCGTTTGTTTGCACATACATTACATATTCCTGCAGACCCAGGTACTAATTAAACAAGTTGAGGTACACAATCTATTCTTAGATGCACCAATGGAGTTATATTCATAATAAACCTAGTTCATTGACTCATAT
The DNA here is from genome assembly GCA_010014835.2 of Apostichopus leukothele. Taxonomy (NCBI): domain Eukaryota; kingdom Metazoa; phylum Echinodermata; class Holothuroidea; order Aspidochirotida; family Stichopodidae; genus Apostichopus; species Apostichopus leukothele. The sequence goes on from JAAAKB020021908.1 coordinate 7,103, forward strand.
AGCTCATTCATGAGTCTAGATGCAGGGTTCAAAGGGGAGACAATCTACCACCTTGAACTTTACAGGCTTTCAACACTAAGCATACATAAGCATACATAAGCATACCTGCCCACGGATCCCCTCCCTTCTCCTTCATCTTCTTGGTACTGACGAGACCGGTGCTTGGCTCCTGAAATATTCAAGAAAATGGAGTAAAAATACAGACACAAAAGCTGAAAGAAAAACTGTTCTGTTTCTGTCAGTAGAAACAAAACCGATTCCAATAGTATAAGCATAGTTGCAAAACGGTTTTACTGTGTACATTTTTTTTTTTAATGTGTTGTACGCAGTATAAGCTTAAAGCTTCAAGAAAGAATTGTCTCCTATTAATTACCAGTATACATTTCATTTGCCAATGAATCCATCTTTCACTTATAAAATTAAGTTTATTCATCATATGTTAGGTAACTACAATGTTGATGTTTTGCCAACTGCAAAAGTAACTTGATGTAAGGCGAAAGTAGAAAATATAATAGTAAAACAAAATCTGAAGCTATAAGGTCGAGCCAAAAAGGAGCACATACTAAGAGGGCCACTTGTCAATAGCTTTTAATATATGTGTGCAGATATCAAGGGACTAAAATCAAACTATAAAATAAATACTACACCATCACATATGCATACACTGCAGAGTCAATGAGTCATTGTCAATCAATAATGTAATGTACAGGACACATACTACACAATGCTATGTACGGAACACAAGAATGCAATGTATGGCACACATACTACACAATGTTGTGTATGGAACACAAGAATGTAATGTACGGGACACATACTACATAATGTTGTGTATGGAACCCAAGAATGTAATGTACAGGACACATACTACACAATGTAATGTACGGAACACAAGAATGCTATGTATGGAACACATACTACACAATGTTGTGTACGGAACACAAGAATGTAATGTATGGAACACATACTACACAATGTTATGTACAGAACACAAGAATGTAATGTACAGGACACATACTACACAATGTTATGTACAGAACACAAGAATGTAATGTACAAGACACATACTACACAATGTTGTGTACGGAACACAAGAATGTAATGTACAGGACACATACTACACAATGTTATGTACGGAACACAAGAATGTAATGTACGGGACACATACTACACAATGTTGTGTATGGAACACAAGAATGTAATGTACAGGACACATACTACACAATGGTATGTACAGAACACAAGAACATGTATGGTTGTGAGTGATGCAGCTTACAGATGTCGTTACCAGTAAAAACGGCCAATCAGTAACAGATTTATTGAAAATGCTTCCCACTTAGTAGCACTGCACACATACCATCAACTTCCGCATTAATAATCATTCCAGCAAATTGCTTGTAGAAGCTTGAACAAACAAGATAAAATTTAGCTAGAGTACTGAGTAAACAAAACTTATTGAAATTAGCAAAACGATCATAGAATTAGCAACCGATACAGAAGGATAGAAAAACCAAGGGTTGAGTTTTTGTAACAAACATATTCAAACATTTCATTAGCTAGTGTCATAACAGATGAGATGCTGATATATTTGACTAAATATAAAAAAGGCACATTAAACTTACCACACTACTTCTCTTTGTTGAATCCCTTGCAAGGGAAGTTCGAAGTTGGCTGAAACATTTTCTCCTTTCCTGTGTAATTTAGAGGAGATATAAAAAAACACTGACAGACAATGGTTATAAGAAGGGGCCTATTTATGCCTCACCCCCACTGCACCATAAACACATACTGTGGATACAATCAAGATGGGTATGCCCGGGTGGTGTGAGATGGTGAACAGAGCTACAACTGTACTTAGACACACCAAACATTATCAACATTCTTCCTTTTTTTTTATTTACAAAATGCTACTAAGTATTTTTGGTATACCAAGACCAAAACAAACATTTATGCATCAAGAGTCATGAAGGACTTACAAAACAACGCTATAAAATCATGGCTTGCGCTCTCAGTTCCTCATAAGTACTAGACTATATGACAATCATATTTATATATACATATTTGTAACTGGTACGCAACAAGCTGACAACAACTACAATCATGTATTTTAAAGGGAGAGTGCATGTCTTGTAATATATGTCAGATGCATTGCATTGCAAATACATCGCAATGTACGTAGTTTCAAACTGACCAAAGTCCGTCCTCATGCAATTATCAAAGATAAATATAGGATAGGAGATTGTCCAGATGAAGGTCAAAGCAAGGAACTTTTTTACTGTTGACCTAGCTCATAAGTAATTAATGTGAAGAGCATTAATACTAACATGTTTGAATGGTACCAGTGCTGATGCAATACAACTTGAAACTATCAGCTCCATTTGAACTCTGAAACAATCGGCCATGCAGACAAATAACTTTGGGACACACCCATTTATGTGCATCTTGTCATCAGTTTGACCCCCTGAGCTTTCCTTTAAATCTTAGGACATTTGACACATGAAAACAAATAGCAATTAGTAATCTGACCGTTATCATTTTGATTTTAGTTGTATTCATCAGCCATGTGATATCTACATGTTGTTTAAAACCCAACACATAGGCTTCTAGCACTAGCTGACTGAGAAAGCTGTGTTATTTTAATGACAAATAGAAACTATGCACATAGTAACATGATCAGTATTCCCAGAAGAGAATATCTAATGGAAAACTAAAATCTTATCTCATCAATCAAACTATGAATGATATGTCTGGTGATGCTAGTGCCAGTTTTATGGTTATTTCTAATTTCCAATCAGGTTCATATTCTCATACATCACTGACTGGTTCATCAATCAGTTCCCACATTCATGAGTTTAATCTGCTAGTAGTCTTTAGCCTTTTAAATATCTCTCTGTTTCATGTCTATTGGAGGGCGAGGAGGGGGGTGGGGGGGGGACCATTTTAATGGTATTTCCAATTTTTATTAATTTAAAATATTTCTGATACGCCTCTTGCTGGTTCATCAATCATCATATCATTTTGGCCTTTATGATTTATAAGCCTCTGGCAATCAATAAATCAATACCTGAAGTTCCTGCAGCCAGTACATTTTAGTGTGATAATCCTCTGCCTGTAGCTGATACACTCTTCCTTCAACACTGTGTAAAAAATGACATATAAATCATATGATGGATGTTTAACCACAGCAACAGGAATAAGACTAATGCAGGACAGGAAACTGTTACAGCTACATCCACAAACAGACAATCAACATTGGTAATGGAAACAAATATGTTTGCACAAGAATGCATTGAAAATACAATGAACATGGGCCCGGTAATTGAAAGAAACTTATTTACATAGACTGGATTGAAAATGAAAGCTAGGAAAGAGCAAAAACAACTATGACTTGGGAGGAAAACTCACGGTTCACATTATCTAGAACTTTTTGAACAAGATGTGCATTAATACATTATGGATGGACTTATGTCTGTCAATTGCAAGTATTGCAATCTAGGACAAGGTTACTAAGGTATGGTTTAGATATAAAGTAAACTTTCATTTCTAGAAACTTAGCTCAAGCTCTCATAGCAAATAAAGCATTTTAATCTGGAAGAGTCAAAACATCAATTACATGAAATTCACAAAGTCAACTAAGACAATGAAAACTATGTCAGTTAAAACAACTCTATGGCAGTGTAGCACCGATTATAGGCATGAATTATTGGTATCGTCCGATATTGGCAATTTCAGCATACAAAAGTTCGATCAAATTTGCATCAACCATCGCTATTTGCATACTCATAATGTTGTTTTATAAAAAGTTGTGGTTTTTCTTAGCTAACTTCATATATTTGGCTGTAGAGTGATAACACACTCCAACCGCGCGTAAAACTTTGCTTTGGGGGCTTAAAAACATGCAATACTTGGCTTTTCCTCGCTTCGCCTAAGGTTTGGTATAGTTCAAAATCTGACAGTACTTACCTAAGCTAGCCTACCTGCTGTCATACACAGCCTAACATTGTTAACATTTGTAACAGCAGTTCTACTGACACCACAAAGTAGTTTTTTGAAAATATCCCATAAGTAGCTAGCTACGTTTATCAGTCATGCATGATTCATTACTTAAGGAAAGGGAAATTTGACAGGATTTATGCTCATGTTTAGCCACCGTTTTGAGGTGCAAACATAAATTAGGGTTAGGATGAATACATGCAAATTTTTTCAGGCAGATTACCCCAAAAGAAAACATTCCCAGCATTCTTTATCTAATACAAGACAAAGTTGTGACATGGTGAACTTGAAGCAAGTTCAACTGCTAGACTGAAGTTTGTTCCAACAACCGATATCAATGTGGATTAACCGTGTAAAATGGTTTCATTCATTTGCCTGTGTTATGTCCAGAAGGTTTCCATGTGTGAAGAAACTACGTAGCAATGCGATTCTAGTAGGTAAAAATCATCACAGTTCAAATAATGGAATTCTTATTATTGATAGCCCTGCATATTCCATAATGATTTCAACTTGAGAATGTTGCAATCGTTGGTGATTTGATTTTAGTCCTCACATGCCGTCTATTCATCACAATGGAGAACTTTAGCATCATCTCTACAGAGGATGCTACCATGTCAGTCCTGACAGAGTGGTATCTATATATATGGTTCTGCGTCCTAATGCACGTGATCTATCCTGTTTACATATCTCCAAAGAATTTGTACAGCACTGTAACCAAATTCTGTGGGGGAATTTCAAAGGAAATTTTTTGTTTTTGGGGGGGGGGGGTTCATCATGTTAGTAGTTAGATGCCTGTATTGCGATTTAGTGCACATATAGTACATACAGTGCAGTACACATGGTCGACCATTGGGATCAACACACACAATACACAACCAACAAAGCCAATGTTGGCTTTTTGGAAAGATTTGACCAATCACATTACTCTAACCAAAGTCAACAAAACTTTATAATATCTAGCTTGTCATTGGCAAGTTCTGTATAAACTACAGTAATGGGGAAAGTTGCAGAAAGTACCAGGAATTGTTGCCGGGAAATTCCCCCAATGAGAAATTTCTTTTGTGGGACCCTCCGGATAAGTTGCGGGAATCGCGCGCCCTAATGCAACACTGGTTCGGATATTGAATAGGCAATGGGCACGTACTCTGTCCAGCAGCGTCCAGAAGAGATTCTTTAAAGGCATTCTCTGTGACTTCAGCTTGTCAAGTTTCACGGAACTAGAAAGGACCGCTATGACAGCGCCCTCTGTAGATTTAGGGTGTGATTGAAGATCCCCATTAATACGTTTGTTGATCATCGATCTAATGTCATACTTTGGACAGGAGTGCTAAACTTATATTACTGAGACCAAACTGTTAATGTTATACACTCATGTCACCATGACAGAAACATCAACATTTATGTTCATTTGTAGTTGAATTAGCCATAGAATCCAAAACAATTACTGGTTTGGGGATTATGAATGCTGATAATTAACAGTCTCCAACCCTACATCTGCACTCTCCTATCTACCTAACTAAATGAATGGAACATTTTAGCACTGCGTGCCCACTTCTTGGGCACTGCCCACATTCTCTTCCATTCCAAATCTGCCATTCCGAAGAGCAACTATGCGATCTGATCTACAGATTTTTTTCCAAGTTTTCTCACTATGTTGACTTTTGGTGATTTGTTTTTTTTTACCAGACTTTGTAGAGATGGAGACAGGTAAGAGAGGAGCAGAATAAATCTCCAGTGATCATGCTGAAATGATGTTGTTGCATGTTTAATATTTGCTCTTCATCATTTCTTGGGGACTGACTTTTTAGATGACTACATTTGAAATGATCGTTTTCGAATAAATGTTACAGTAGCGTTACCTAACATTAGCTGGTAAGGTACCAACATCATAATGCCAGCGACAGGTACTTAACGTTTTGGCAGGAAAAAGTTGCTCAGTACGCCAAAGACTATTATGGTATTTAGCATGCACAGCTCACTACCGATTATACGTGAAGACCTGGGACATGTGGTCGGGACCAAGCAGTTCTTGAATACAATTTTTTCCTCAAATATCAGTTGTATCAGCCCATATTGGGATCTAACTTATCAGATATCGGTGAAAGCAGATAATGGATATCGGTGCAACGATACTCCATAATGTGTGTAGCGTTACCTCTAATCAACACAATGCTCTACAATGAATAGTCATTTTATCAATAGCTAGTTATACTTACGTAATGCTGAAATTACCAGGCCTCTCAGCCATTGCAGGGTTGTAAGAGAATGTAGCATTAGCGATGGAAATAGACCTGTTCAGGGAATAAAAATAATAACATTTTTCATTGCCTAACAACAAAGGTCAAGATAAAGATAATTAGATAAAGTACACTTTTTTAATGCTTTGGATTGTGACAGTAAATTGCCTAATCAGTAATTCAACAACTAATTATCATGTTAAGTAAAGATAATGTGAACTTTACAACCCCATTGAGAGAAACCACTGTATGAGGAAACGACATGTATCGTCGTAACAAGAGCTGTGTGTACATGCACAATGAGCAATATATCAACCAGCATAGGAAATAAACGGGGGCGACGTGAGCGCTAAAAAAGCCCATGAAAGCACAATTGCGAGGGCCTATAACAATAATCGCCCGGTAATATCAAAGGGGTCTATGCATAATTACTTTTGACATATGTTCTTCAATTGTTAACGCTTATTTACTTAACCAAGGTTCTTTAAAATACGATATCAATTGTTTGTCTGCCACCAGTTTTCCTTGTAATGGCAAGTTTGTCCAGTTCCGCGAATTCCAAATTCATTGTTTACGTACGCCTTAGACCTAGGCTGGGTCATAGTATAGCCCAATGATATACATAGTACTGTATAGTGCTCAATACAAGACCTACGACACAGCTTCATACTGTACATACTGTCAAGCCGACATTGGGGACGCAATGACACTCGAAATACGACATATACGAAATATTCCGGGAAACAGCGCATTCCACCTCCCACGTACAAACTACATACAGAATAGTGAGTGTACTAGATGTACAGTATGTACACGTACGTTCAAAGCGTATGTATGTACATGTACACAGTATGTTGCAGGCACATCATTCACACATGTATGTACAAAATGGAATATTTGCCATATTTCAGACAATATTGTGGCTTCATGATCAGCATATATATCATTGTATGGCCATTAGCCAGCATGGATCAAAGTTGTTCACACAATTTACCCACAGTGCACAAGTCAGGTAACTTGCTGCATACAGGAAGTCACTCACCTGTTAACATTGCACATTGTGCACTGTATGATCTTGCACAAATGGAGAAAAATAAGTGACCAAAATCATGTTTTTAATACAAATTGAAAGTGTTGATTGAAAGTGTTGATCAATTGGTTGATCAATTGGTTGTGTTCTTTTAGAAGTGAATATTTTGTGAATGCAGTCTGCAGGAAGTTACAATGTTATTTAATATATGACTATAAAATAACCGTCACAAACAAACAAAATAGCCCTCGCACAGGTATTTGCTGGGGATGTTGTTTAGTCACAAATAGCCAGCTTAATATTTTTCATAATTCTGACCCTGATATGAACAATATATCCCAGCTGGTCAAAAGTCTTGTCTCACAGCAACTTACACTGTCTTGTTCATCCTCAGTAACTTGAACAGACCATGAGCAGACTTAGAAGAAGACTACCTTCATTTATGCCATTCCCACTTGGCAGCTAATCAGAAGTTCCATCAACTTAATCATTATATTCTTTTAGCAAATTTATGTAAGTACAAATTTTGGCAGAACTGATTACTTCTGGTGTGAACTTCTTTTGCTATGAACTTCTAAAGAGCAGCATCTTAATATTCAGTCAGGATTTCTGATCTGGAGGGGCACCAACATTATAAGAAGGGGGCACCGACAATGTAAGAATAGGCACCAATAATGTAACAAGGGGCACTGACTAATGTAGGAAGAGGCACCAACAATTTTAAGTGGTTGCACAATACTGGTGTCCTGTAACTTGTGATATTCTTATACACATGATGTCATGCACAGTAGTCTGTACTGGAGAGGGGGGAGGGGAAAGGGATATGCCCCCAGCCCCCCTGTGCTCTAGCCTGGTTAAAGGGCCTGAGTAAATCACTGAACATTCGCTTTATACCCAATTGTTATATAACATATATTAATACACACTGGAATCTTGCTGCAACTCACCCTATTGGCACCAGAAACTCGTGGGATCTGTAGTAACACAACATGCATCTCTGATTATCAAACACAAACCTGCAGATGAATAATATGAGATAAGAAAACAGACAATAATATTCAATGGTATCAAGTAGCTCCAGCAACTTCTAGAAAACATGATTATTTTACTTTTGTTCAGATTGTCAGATTACTCGATGGTTATGTCATCAGACACCACAGAAAATATCTCAGCTTTTCAGCCTTGGAGTAAAGGATCGAAGGATACTACTAATATATTAATATTATAAGGATACAGGTTAGAAGCAAATATACCATAGAGGATCTCCTGGATCATGAATTAAGAATGAGAATTTTAGAGCCAAGGGACTTCATCTGAGACTCGAAGCTCCATCTGTAAATGTTTTCTAAAATTACAATTGTAGTGGCATTCATATAGCGAAATTTAAAGCACTTTATTGCTTAATTAGACTCACAATAACCTTGACATCTGTCATATAAAAGCCTGCAGGTACTCCAGGCAAATAAAACTGAACAATTAAATATGAAGTGGGTACTGTAAATGAATGCCTGTAAGAGCTAGAGGATAATAGTATGTAATAAATATTTATATCATAATTGCATTTGCAAGTGGTTCAATACAATGCTATCTGATATTGTTTCATCAACTTTCACATTGTATTTGTATACATGTATTTAATTACGTATACAGTTCTACAGTGCTGGCTCACATGAACATTTAGCAATCTGAGTGAATTCATAAGTACCAATGACAGTCAATGTGTGAATGAACACATATAATAACACCTACTGTATGAACAGAACACAGGAAAGTTTCAAGGATCAGAAAGTGGAACATGGATGAAGACTACATTATTTCAGGCTAGATATACTTCTATTATTTATCCAGTGTGTAACCAAATCCATGCATAGGTAATACATACATGGTGATATATTGTTACAACATTAGCAAGCACATACATAATATTAATATCATAACTGATTAATAACAACCAAGGCAAAGATTCGAAACATCTGGATGGAAATTTTCAACGTAATAGAAATATTAGTGAAGTACCTAGTGAAGACTCTAGAAGGCCAATCTTGCAAAACTCATGTCTTCTAAGGGGTCTCAATAGAGAGATGTAGGTTGTATGTCTCTGAAAGTCATTAAGGAACCACCCCTTCATTGTAGGCCTGTGTGCTGTCCCTCATTGTGATGCAAGGTGAGAATGGATATTGACCAAAACTTGTCACTCAGAAAAATCCAAGTCCAGCAAGTTTTGGAATATTCACTTCACGTCGTTGCCAACAGTTCCCAGCACTGAGAAGCACTCTTATGATGGTGATGATGGGAATGCCTGAAGGACTGATCTGTCGGTCGCACCTACCCCACCCCCTCCTCCACCCTGCCCACCCAGTACCATACACCCTGACTCAGCTGGGTAATCAGCTGGGTAATCAGCTGGGTAATCAGCTGGGTAATCAGCTGGGTAATCAGCTGGGTAATCAGCTGGGTAATCAAGCAACAACAGGGTAGTTGATGACCTTAATGCCACTGCTCTGAAAATGCCATTAAGGAGGTAACCAGGCCTTTAACCTAATGTGCACTAACACTCACCGGTTACAATTGAAACCTTAGATAACTTTCACTAATCCAGTCAAGTAATTCAAAGCAGATGAAAATGACACACTTCAGTCGTGCCAACATTCTCTATCTGTTTCAGGTATCATACTTGAGCCCTAACATCACTACTAAGTCTTATTCATTGATAGTTTCCCGAAGAAAGATGTCCCCAGGTCAAAATTTAACTGATTCTTGCTGAAACAGTGAGTGCGCTCTCAAGAACTGGGACCAAACTAACTGTTTCATGATGGCCCAAAATTGAATGGTCCTCCAAACCTTTGTGAACCGCTGATATGGTTCATCTGTAGTTTCTATTGTTGTTACTTCATTAAAAAGGATTTGGAGGAAACTTGTACAATGAAGTCTCAAAACTGGTGAAATATACAGAGAGGTTGGCATACTCTTATTTCTATCATCAGGAGTCAGAAGTGTCCATTCTGAATTGTTATCAGGCATGGGCTGCCATATCAAAGCATCTGCCAAAGAAAATCCTTGTCTGTCGGAAAGAATCCAAGATAACTTGCAAGGAGCTAACTTTGTAAAGACCCTTGAGATCGGGATGATGTTACAATGTTCCCGTCCTCTGAGAGAAACATCCTTTGCTATCGATTCCACTAGTAGCCATGCGATGAAGTCTGTTATACTTCAAAAATACTAGCAGTCAGTATCAGCCGCAACAATCTAACAATAACTGCACAGATTCAACAACAGAAAGTGCTACATATGTAAACCAGTGCTATGATCTAGAAGATAAAGGCAGTAGCGTACGAAGCAATGAACGCTAGCAGATCTGCAAGGCCCTGGGTTCAAGCCCTGCCAAAGTATGGTTCATGAAGGAGAAATCCAGTTTTTCCATCTGAAATGGTCTTCTAAATATTAACAAGTTGACCTCAAGTAACCTTTGACCTCCACCAATTTCGGCAGAGCTCCTATATTTACTTACCAAGAGGGATCCATAAACCAAGTCTGAAATTGATCCCAACTTTCACTTTCCTTGTGTTATTGTGTAAACACAAAACTTGATTATGCGTCGCCGACATACTCAATCTAAATGGCATTGACTATAGATGTTCGAATAGCAGCTCAAGTCCATGCAGATCAAGCCTTTTGTGCCACAGAGAAAGTAAATCTCGACATCATTATCATCACCCACGCAATCAATCTCAAATCTCAAATTTCATTTTCTATGTCTATTATAGTGGTGTTTTGTTTTATACCCAACTCTTTCTTACTTATTGAAGATCAAATAATGTGTTAGTAGTATCACAGAACACATTCTATTCAACTCAATTAGATTCAATTCAATTCAACTTTATTTCAAACTTTGCAGCAGATATAACAGTATATTAAAACAAGACTACTGTACGTGACTACATACCGTAGTAATGATGTAAAATATGACAAATACAATGTACAGATACATACAGAATGGTTGAGGAGATTCATTGGCAAGCCACTGTAAGCTTGGCTTTTGTGAACCCCAAAATAGTAGGTACCAAAAAAAATACAAAAGGACATATAAACATACACGCAGACAAACACCTAGCTCAAGTACAAACACCTTACAAACCTACATAATAGAAACACGTACAAATACACACAGAAACATAAATAGACTATACGTTAAGAAAACAATATAGGTACTACAGAACTCTTGAACAGCAATATCTGGAAGTACAAATAGTCTCTAAACAAATAGGTCATGAAGTTACGCTTGACAGAGGAAATAGAAGGAGATGGCATTCCAAGTATCGGACCCAGTAAACCTGATGTTTTCGTTGAGTAAGGGTTAGCTGCTATGATGGATTTGTACAGTCAGAGCAATATCTAGTACTGTACCCATGTACATGCATCCACCACAGAAATCAGAGAAAGGACTTAGCAGAATACTTTGAGAAGTCTGGAACATAAAAACAGCAACTTGATGTTTGATAATATCATGAACATTGAAGTTGTTGAATTTCTTGAAAATTGGCTGAATGATCAGATCAAGACTTGCTATCAATTGAGTGAGTTTATTAATCACCACACTACATGGTAGGTATGGTTTTACAGTGTAGTGAATGGTCCAGATTGTTGTTGATGAGGATTACAGTGGAGATAGAAAAATACAACTATCCACTGTACCTGCCCTTTTCATGCACTTTCGTGTGAGAAGACCGCACAATAAGTAAGTGCATCTGTATTCAACCGACATTTGAATCAACATTTGTATTAAACCACATCAAGTCCTAGCAAAGTTAACTTTGTATTTAGACACATTTCTCCTGCACTTTTTATACATTACAAGCTGTTAACTGTAGTATTTGGCATATAATGGTTCATTTTCCTGGATATGGTGGACAATAATATAAGTACAGATTTAGCTCTAGTCATCAGTTAATATTGACTTTGTTTATTGGCATCATTGTTCTTTTCTTGAAAGTCTTAATTATCTTTACCACTGAATTGGATTCCTTGAAAATAAATGTCTAGAAGAGAATAAAGCAAAATCCATATTGCTTAGTGGTCTCTTAAATTTCTTAGTTGTTTGACAAAAAATTTATTTACATTTGACCCTGAAATTTTCCATTTAAACTTGAAATATTCTAAATATGGCATTATTTTTACTGTTTGTGCTATACCCTTGTATCCTGTGGCCGATTTCACAACGCTAATATTGGAACTATTCAAAACAATACTTAATATATACACAAAACAAAATCTCTTCCTGAGCAAGGGGACAGTTTTACAATGGTAGATATATGAGTTATATAAATGTTTTAACCTGGTCGGAAGCAGACCTACTTCATAGGTCCTCCAAAAGTTGTAAGATTATTATATCTCTTCCTCTCTAATTCACAGATCTATGTATTCATATTATCATATCATAACTTTATTTGTGCACACCATTACTGGAACTGTTGGAACCTGACATGCACAATTGAATTTGGGGTTTGTTTTTTTTTAATAACAAATGAGTGCAATTTGTGGTTATGCTTAGATCTATAAATATTCAAAGTTTACAAAATGATTATAAAATTAAGTGCTTATGTCAGCAGGCTCTCCTATAATCAGTACAAAGATTTTACACCTTTAAATAACACTTTTAAACTGATTACTTGATTTTGCTAGAGGTGTGTTCTGAAAATAGCACTAATTTGACATTCCATATTCTGAAGGAAACTAACATATTAAGTTTGAGTATGTAAGCATGTTATTGTAAGTTCTCCTCTGACCAACAATTTATGGTACCACCCCTAACCGAAAGTCATACTGTAAGAGGAAATGCCAATTTCCCATTGTTAGACTCAAAGATCTAGGAAGTCGTGGAGAGATCTCCTGAAGTACATGTGTTGGTGTGTATGTAAACTTAATGTACATATGTACACACTGTGAAACAGAACCACCTTCCATAGTAGCTTCATGAATAGTTTTGACCATACAAGAGAGTAAGTAATTAGGAACATGATTAATGTCCACAGTAAAATGCACTAAATGAAACACTTACATGTAAGTAATGTCCACAGTAAAATGCACATGAAACACTTATATTTAAGGTAATGTCCACAGTAAAATGTACGCATGAAACACATTTACAGTATTGTCCACAATTAAATGCACACATGAAACAGTTACCTTTATATGACAATAGTCCATTTAAGAAATGATACCTCTAAATATCCAATAAGCTAGTTTGACTTAAGTCACATTGATAAAGGATATTAACAAGTAACCCTAAATCTCATCTGATTAGTCAACTTGTAACAAAGAAAGGTTAAGTTAATACACTTCATTACCGGGGCTAACAGGGCTAACAAACTTTCATTTCAGCAAGTATAACTTATCCTACAAAAATGATAGTGCATAATTAATTATACACAGTTCACTGATTATCAATGCAATTTAACAAGTAGTGAATATAGTAAAGGGACACAAGTCCTTGTACACAAAAGCAGACAGAAAAAAGGCATTATTACCTCAAAAAGATATAGTCCTATAGTTCTATAGTATCAAGGCCAAGCTTAGAGTGAGATATTTTGTATTCACAGTTGTGTGCAAAGTCTGTACACATTCCTGTGTATTGTATCAAGGCAAAGCTTAGAGTGAGATCTGATCGATTCTGCCGCACTGACTTCACATCTCGACATAGAGTCCGTGTTAGATTCAAATTTCTGGCAGGACAGGCCAACATTTCAAGCACCAAAATGATATGACCGAAAAAAGGACTGGATCCCATTTTCACTTAAAAATTACTTTAAATCAATTCTAAAGTGCAGAACAATCTCATAAATGAAATAAAATCCAACGTTAATACGTTAATTTCTGAATGCAAATTTCAATATTTATCGGTTGTTAAAACAGCAAATTTTGTTTTCCGGAAAAATGTAGCAAAATCATAATGAATGACTAATATGCACACTGTTAGGAGAGATATGTCAATTTTGTGAATGGTACACCAGCTTTTGACCAGTAAAACTTAACATCAAGGTGAATCATAGACCTACCATTATTTTGTTTTTATTCCACTATCTCCATTTAGTTACAATACCATCTGAATTTGTCTGCCGGAAAACCTCCAAGGCTGATTTTGGTTTGTTTCATAACTTTCATCAACTACCGTCCTAATGTTTTCATACACAGTGGTCCAATCCAAATTTGTTGTTTCCAAAAATGAAATTTCCCTTTTCACAACCCATTCAGGAAGTTACCTCACTTGGTATGTTCCAATCCTTTTCCCGATAGTAAGACTTCATATGCAATGTATATTAAACCGGAAAGCCAGGTGGCTTTGTGATCCCTTGCAAATTTGCTCAAATTTCCACATCTCTGACTAATGTAGAGCAAGTGAGTTCAACTAGTCCAAGAATTACGTGAGAACCAGAAAAGATCAGGGATATCCAGCTCTTATTTATAAATAGCAATCACTTGTGGGCATCAACCAATTAATTCACTGGGAAGGATCTACAGTATAGAAATTTCATTCCAAAATGTTTCAATATCCAAAAAGAATAGTAATCCTATGTGAAATATAGACACATGGAGTTAGCATATTTACAAGGATTACATGTACATTGACACATACATGTGAACCTCATGTGACCTTTGACCTCTACCAATTTCAATATGGTTCTTGTATTCATCACGCTGGATCTATGTATCAAGTATGAAGTTCAACAAAGATGTACTTTTTGTGTTATCGTGTTTACAAAGTTTTCAGACTTTGTCCTCTATTGACCTCAAATAAAATTTGACCTTCACAAAAAAGAAGAGAGTCCTTCTACATAATAAGATGGATCCACATACTATGTACCAAGTTAATCCACCTGGAAATTTTAGAGTTACGGTGTTTACAATCAAGTGTCACTTACACACACGCACGAACACAGGCGATAACCATGAAATAGATTCCTTTTTTGTCTCTGGCAAGGAATAAAATATCATGCTGTTTTTACAGCCTTCACATATAAAAAATGTTTCACTCAACTGTTGCACAGACAAATATGATCTATTGGACCACTAGGCCAAATAACTGCGAACATTTAGGCAACTTTCCAACAATCGAATTAAGCACTACATGGTATTAACGCACATGCCATGTTATTTGGTTTCATTGCATTTCATTTATCCGTTTTACCACAAAAATATACACATACCGCACTGATTTTAAATGTTAAATATCATAGTAGTAAAAGGAAGTGTTTCAGGTTGCCTTAAGGCTTAATAAAGTAGAACAAGTGATTGAAAAGAAAATAAAGAATATTAAAAAGCAAAAAAAAGATAGAAAACAAGAACCTTTTATCTACAGTACCCCTCAAGGGCAGACAGAACAGGCATAATTGTGAAACAGAGATACTAGCTGCCTATATAAATTACAAACTGAAAAGTGTCCAAACTCATAACATCAGTGATGAAAATGATGGTTGAGATACTATTACATGATGGTCAACTAACAATTCAATGGTGGCTTCCGTCGAATGTCACAACCAAGTAAACAAATAACTGGTTTTGTGTACAAGCACATGATGAAACCAAAGCAAACATCACAATCACTACACAATAAAAGTTGAAATTCAACAGCAAGGTTTATGCTCAATGAGGACAGAAGATGCAAGAATGCTTGCAGACAATTGGTAAACAACTATACAATCACCAGAAAAACACTGTTGACTAAATTTTGCAAAAAAAACAGTTTCTGACAATGTAGCAATGCATCAAAAGTTCAGAACTCTTAGCCTTTGATTTGTTGTCAAAGGATCTAGATGTAAGTTTGAAGACTTTATGTTCGTGGCTAAATTCTTCAGTTGCCCACTATCCTAAGTCTTCTTTACCTTGTACAGGAAAGTTTACAAGCTTAAGATTTCATTTCAACTCATAAGTAGGTAAAGAGCAAATGTGTTAATATTTCCACAACAAAATAAACATCTCTGTACTTAACTTATATGTGTATGCTTACCATCTCTTCTTGTAGGTCTTTAGAATTCCTTTTTCCCCAAGCTTTTCCAGATATCCGCAAAGTTTGAATGAATCAGTTGTATGCTGAAAAATAACAACTTATCATGAAATCATGCATACAACTTCAGAAACATCCGGCTAGCTGATGTTACACAACAATTAGAAGTTTCAATGGCCACTTTGGGTAGGACCAGCGCAGAGACTACCTATCGATTAAGAAATGAACACATGGGAATCTGTGTGTGGTAACTTCATAAATTAAATATGTATAACTTGACAAATCTTGCTTTAATACATTAAATTTTAATAAGCCACAGTTTGAATTTTTTGAAGCCCAAATGTTGGCTGATGTTTGTCCTCGGGAGGAGTGAAAGAGGAGGGTTGTTCCCTCCCCACCCCCCCCTCCCCCAGGTGTGCTACATGTTATCGAGAGTGTCTCATTGCGCAAACATTCTATGCATCCAGTGTACCATCGGAGAAGTTTGTGTGGTGCAAAGAGCTTGCGTTATTTGCAATCTGATAATATCCAGGACAATGAGTTACGCAGCCAGCTGTGCTGCCTGTATTGTAGAACTGTTAGTGCATTACAGTGACAGCCTGTTTATGTAGGAGCAAGACGTACTATGCACTTCTGTACTACACATGCTCTTGTGCAGGCCTACTACTAGTATAGTCAGTATTGCTAATTTCGGAACACTGCCAATTTCGGACACCCCTAAGAAATGCACGATTTCATCATGACAACCTACAGGAAGAGCCAAATTTCACCAAAAAGTACGAAATGACCCGTGTGCAAGTAAATACTTACATATTT
>JAAAKB020022128.1:0-14764 GCA_010014835.2 Apostichopus leukothele
AATAATAATTTTTGGGTTCTCATCTTTCTTTAAACTTTACGAATTTGTAAAAGATATTCATATTCAACCAACCTATTAGGGTCAAAGAGCGAGGCCAGGGGTCAAAGAGCAAAGGGTCAAAGAGTGTCAAAGAGCAAGGCCCATTATTTATTTTCTTTGCTTTTTCAACATAACTATTTCTACTCAGAAGTATAAAACATTAAGAAAGCTTGGAAATTTTAACCCTAACCTGATTAGACTGACTTTCAATTCGATTTTGCTATAAGAAGCTTTTTTCACTATCCTCCAAACTAGGAAGGGGGGTGGGGGGGGGGGAGCGTTACAATATGCTGTAATGCTATGAATATTCAGTGAATATGGTCAGTTGTTCAAACTTATCCTAATATCTTATTTTGCCATAACAGAGTTTCAATTATATTGATGATAAAACAAACCTGATATCAACTGATATGTATGGTTTATCATATGCCAGACACTTAAAGCAAGCCATAGCATTATGGATCGCTACTGATTCAAAGTTTTCAAACAACTACTCTAAACGAGGAAATTTAATTAAAAGTGATTTTCAAATGATTTAAACTGACAAAGAACTTAGCTTCAATAAAATAAGTTAACAATTATTAGTAATTTAATATAAAATTTGTCTGAAAGAATGGGAACTCACTACAGGCAAAAATTACTGGTGTAAAAATGTTGGAAATATTTTGGAGGAGCCCAGCATGATCTTTATCCCTGATTATGGTTACAGAAGTATGTAAATAACATAGAGTTGTTAATATATTTCTGCATTTTATTAATGCTGAATTCTGTAATTTATTTCTTGATTGGAAAATGACTTTTCCTCAAGTGAAATGAAGATTCCTACAATTTTACACTCTGTACATCATCTGCAGAGAGTTCAATCAGATTGCTAACTTGTTTAACTTTCACAAAGGCCGATTTTTTCAGTTGAAATAAATATGCCCTCTACATCATAAAGTACATATCAACGATGACCCATTTAGACAAGATATTATACATAAATAGGATTACATCTAATTCTTCCATCTAGCTTTGTATTTAAATATTGATTCAAAAATGATAATCATAAACTCTGGCACAAGCAAAGAAAGTGGCCAGCGGCTTTAGTCAAACTGAATTTTGGCGAAAGATGTACATTCCTTTCTAATTTGGACAATTACCTTTACTGGAAGAAAATATTTGCATAGTTTGCTTCAAGCACTACCTCTACACCCCTAAGCCCCCCTCCCCCTCAACATATGGCAGCCAACTTAAGCCTGGCTGTGCCTAACAACTTAAAACATTTAACAGCGAACCTGAAAATAGACAACTTCACCATGACTGACAAAAGGATGAAAAAGTAGTTATTCCAATTTAAAAAAAAAAAAAAGATTCAACTCAGAATATATATTTATGACTCCATATAAACCTAAACAAAACAAAAAGTAGATAGTATGAGATCTTTTTAATTAGAATGTCGAGCAAATAGCAAATAGCCTTTCTTTGTCTCCCAAAAAATAGCCGGTCACTTATTGTTGAGTGACTTATACCTAATACATAAACGGAAGTCCCTTGTGATTGATTCACTTTTCTATAATATTATGAGCTGTTTAAAATGCCACCTCAGACAGGAAGAAAAGGGCCAAAACACTTTCAGATTAATTAATTATTGGTGCAACAATTTGAACAAACTTGCTTTGTTTGCAACATTTATGTAGGAAGTGTATAACGGTTTAAAAATGGCATTAATGACGAAACAAATATAAAAAAAATTCAAACGAAATTTAATTTAACAAAACCTGAGCAAACTTAGGCAAAAATCATATTAAAAAGAAACAGAATATTCTGGAAGAACGTAAAATTGCGCTGATTAAATTTAAGATGAACAAAGAATATTTTATTCTCAGTTTTAAGAGCAGAAGACTGGTTTAGAGCTGACTTAGTCATTTCCAAAAGAAACAACGAAGAGACCGACCTATTTATTTCTACTTAGTTTAACTTAGGCCCAACTTTCTATATAGCCCTATGTGTTAGGCTAGCCTAACTTTTTAGCCAATATCAATCTCTGTCATTTATCACCCTGTAATATCGGATGGTATGTATTAAGCTAACTGTGGAATGTCTGTAATTGTGACCTATTAAAAGAACAGCTCAATCGGGAATATTCTTAAAAAAATTCCAACCCTTTTTACCAAAAATTCCTCAATAAGAAATGAGCAAAATCATAGCAAAGGGTACACATAACAAGCCATAGAACTACTCATGAATATGCATGAATACAAACACTGTCAGTAAATCAAAGCAGCTATATTTAAGCAAAAACTCCATCATGAGTTTTTCCAATATAAATTCAACTCCAAGCCCAAGAATGAACAATTCCACAACAGTCACCACAAGAAATGCATTTAATGGAAAATTCCAACATCATACACACTACACAGGCCAACTCAGCGAAATATCAATAACAGTTTCCTGAAGCTATCAGCCAATCAAATGATGGTTATCATGAAACAGTTTAGCTGAGAAGTCATGGTTTGCGAATAAAAGTGAAATATTTCTGGTAAAAACTTACAGAAGACAACAACCTGTAGCAATGCCAGCTAAAGCAGTCCCAATAGTTTTACTGAAAGCGTCCTTTCCCGGTTGGATATGTTAACTTTTGTATCCGCTAACTGTTCACATAATCTAAATGTTCCATTATCTTGCAATTCTCGTCAATTATAAGGGCATGCAAATACAAATTAGTTTCATATGGCGTTTATTATCCAAAGATTTCCTAACTCATTAAATTTCAACTTATCAAACTTTTAGGAGAAACTTGATGGTCCTGAGTGACCAAAGTTTTCTTGCTTTTCCACCTTTACATTTAAAATCAAGAGAAATGTGTACTAGAAGCCGTCATCATCTATGACTAAAGATATCGAATAATTCCCTATGTCTATCTCCATCCACCATGGATCACATCCTCTCTACTTTCGATTCTCAAGTCTATTTTTTTTTTATCATATATTTTTAATCATTCAAGCTGAAAGTTGACCACCTCGTTCGATGGCAAGGAGTCCTTTTGTGTAGCATCGGCTGCGTTGAGGATCTCTTGGGGTGTCCGGACGGGACTATCGCTGTCGCTAACCTGGGGCGACGTGGTCTTCTTCTTGGTACCGAAGAGGAGTTCCTTGTCGCTTTTCCTTCTTCCTTGCTGGCTGTATCTGTGTCTGCCAGAGTTGAGAGAAATAGCTTCGGGATTGTGCAGGTATTCAAAGTGATGTTTCCTATAAACGAGGGGGGTGTGGGTTAGTTGATAGAGATGGGTGCAGAAAGAGAGCAAAAGCATGGATGATGATATGACATAGCAACCAAAAAAAATAAGCATGAATGTAAAAGCATTGAAGTGTTTAGCTATAAAAGCATTCAGACTATTAAAGGGTCTTTTATCAAAACTATGTATAATACAGTTTACGTCATGATTGTAGTCGAGCGACTCGCACTGAAAATATATTCCCACTACATACCCAGTGTCAATGCAAAATGATGCGATGTTTTTTTTTTAAAAGCGAGTATTTAACAACATTTGAAAAACATTTACCATTTTGTCTGTAACATCTGGATAAGGTATCATGAATCTCATAAGGTTTCATGAAAGTATTACAAAAAAATATGTTAAATAAATTTTGTGTCGATGAATCAACATGCTGCTAGTTGTGATTCTTTTCTCTCTTCCATCAGCCGATAATCCGTCTTGTGTGTGTAGCGACCCGAATGGCTCGGCGTATCTAAAGGGGTGCGAGATCTCTACAAGCTTACCTCACACCTTGACTATAAAATCCCTTTGACGGTTTTTGTAATTAGACAATTTTATATGCACAGTTCACACTTTTGTCATATTAATGGCGTAGACTTTCAATACCTACAGTATCTTGTGTTTTTGCATGACGACAACAACTTTTTTTTTTGTAGGCTTCACTTTTTCGTTTGAGTTTTGCTCGGTTAGCATATTTCATATTGAGTCAATTTCAAATTATGCCTGAATCTTCTCCTCCTCAGGAAAAGTGTCAGAAATAGGACAATTTGGTGCAGCTTTCCACACTCTAAAATCTGTATATCCAGTAGTACCCAGCATGGCAATGTCCTATTACTACAGTAGGAGGGTGTAGACCTGCTTTGAATATACAACATCTACTTATTAAAATAAAAATCGAATTCGAAGGCAAAGGCGATACTAAGCACGCTTGGTGATTTAAATAAAGAAAATATATACAGGCTAATATGTACTGCATAAAAAAGAATGTAACATTGATGAACCCTGATTAGCCCCAGTAACATGGTTGAGAGATTTAAAAATCAAGTTAATTTGTGTGGTAGGATAGTGGTTAGGACCCACTAATGAAAGCAGAAACCATCGACCATATAACTCAAAGTTACAGAGGTGCTAGTGATTGGAGTCAATAACAATGAGACAAGTTATTTTCAACGGACAGTATCTGTTAATAAACACTCTATCAAAATACTGGTTTGCTTTACCGAATGACTCTTTGTTCGTTTATTGCTAGTCTGTCTACAAAATATTAGGTTACATTTTGCTTCGTTGATGTGTGTTGATTATTCCGTTATGAAACGTTTACAAATTTCGGGAGATTGGCTTTACTGGAAAGTTGATGTGAATAAACCAGGTCATTTTTTTGTCATGTTTAACTCATTGTTTTACACATCTGAAAAACTAATTACAACAAAAGATTCAGATTTATCAACTTTGAAAGTATGAAATACGACACCAGTTGTCCTTGATTGTAAAAGCATGAATAGTAAACACGACACTCGAGAACACAAAAAACCTTCAAATTTGTACTATTAAGTTTCCTGTATGTTAATTCCCTTTTTATTTATGTTTAAAGCTGACTTCAAATTAACAGTTTGAGTGCGAAAACTAGGTGAAACAGTCACCTTCAATACCGTGAAAACCATGACATCAAAATTAGTCCTTGACACACACATGATAACATTCAGTAGTTGTTACGATGATGCAAGTTAACATTGGAATATAAAACTTTTGTTATCAAAAGACACAGATACTCTTAACATTTTTTAGTTTAATGGAGCCCATTGTAGTGGGTAAGTGGATTAGACCGATGCCACCCATGTTCCTAACACCAATTTTGAGGAAAAATATAGGCCTGATACAATTTCTTCTCTGAGACAAACACATATAATGGAATGAAAAGAAGCATAAAGGTAGTAAATATCTCAAATTCTTATGTCAATCAGTTCTTCCAAGAATCATCAATCTTAAATCGATTTTATTTTTTTTAAAGGTAATGCAGGAAAAAAATTAATTCACTAATATGGTATTTGATTAAAAAATACACAAATATGCTTCTTTCCAGTATGGTGTACACATGACATATTTTGACTGTACTGTGCTATTATTATATTATTATTATTATTATTATTATTATACGTGTGATATTTGTGCAACCAATTACACGGTTCATACCTATAGACATTCTGGACACATCCTTAATATAAATCTGGAACTCCTGATGAATAAGACAAGTAATTTGTTCTCACCAGTTATCACTGAATCGAGGATCTTTTCGAAATATCAAAGGCATGTTCGATCAAATGATACAGGATATGGTTATCTTGGAATAGTTAGGAGGGGTAGGGAGAGGGTAGGTCTGGACCAGGAATGTATCAATGCAAGGTTCAAATGCTACAACCTCTTTACTTTTTCGATCATAGATTTCGGTCGTTTATAATTTTTCTACTCGCCGGATAATACGTGGGATTTTGTCGAACAAGGTCACCAGTTTTGTTCCGGTGAATGTGTGAATGAAAAATCAGTTACATGTATGTCACCAGCATTATTTATAAGAATGAATTTAATGAATGATGTAAATGAACCAGCATTTCGCCCAGCAAAAAAAAGCGTATAGTCCTGCCTTTGGACATCCAGGAATTTTTTCTCATATTAAACTAAAAAAGTTAGGGTATACTAATTACTACATTATATTTTGATGAAAGCAAGCTAGATCCCACTACTGACACCATTGTGTATGGGCAAGAAGCACAGGAAGAGTTCTGCGAGGAGCTTGAACATGTAGGAATGACCACAGACACAAGCATGAAAATGTCTGCTTCATCCTCCACCATAACGACCAACATTGTTTTGTTGGTTGAATAGAAGCTTCTGATCATCGACATAATTTATTTCATTTGTTAAATCATCATTTGTTCCCCTGTTCCAGTGATGTTCTCGGAAGACAAGATAATGACCCAGTTTAGCTTTTGTTACAATAGATCGTCAAACCTTGACAAACCAGATATGTGACTCTGATCCCTTCACAAACTTTTCACCTTTTTGTGGAACTTTTTTTCTGTTTTTTTTTTTTTTCGTTTTCACTCCCACGGTACAACTTTCATCTGGATATGAATGCTAAACTAACATGACTCGAATAACACCATCTGAAGATGACGAACAGTGTAAAAATCAAACATGATATTAGTTATTAGCTATTACTTCTGGCATCGAATTCAGAAATGCATCGAATTGACACACAGATTGTACTAAAAGTACTAGCTTGTGCACTTGCTTTTTTATCATTTACAAGCTTCTGCGTGACTAAAGATTTTAGCAAGAGCGGCCTTCCAAGCTGATTTTCAAACATGATGCAGTCGAGAAGAATAAAACTAAATTTTCTGACTAGCTTTAGTAATGGATTATGAATCATCTAGCATATATGTGTAGCTAACTTCTAGCTATGCACTGGATTAATTTCTGGCTACCAGTATGATGAGTCATGATGCACAAAAGGTTCATGTATTTAAAAAAAAAAATTCCCATTCTGTTTTCGATGACTATTTTCGCTAAAGGTTTAGCAATTGCCAGAAATGACAGAGGGAAGATGAAATTCGTTTGGTTGCAATGGCAACCAAAATATTTGGAAATAAAATACAGATAATTATTGTTATTTCTTTTTTTTGTTTGATTCTTACCTGTGTAAAAGAAAGAAACCAACGATAAGGATCACAGACAAAAGATCCGTGATGATCCAAAGAGCTAGATAAACTCCTGCGGACTAAGGGTAAACGAGAAAGAAAAATAATGTATAGACCACAACCTTGATAAGCACAGTAACTGTACTTGTAGAGATGATCGATTTTGTAGTTAAAAATTGTCTGCTGCAAATAAGCGACGTCGATGGACCTTGAGGGCCTCCGTATAAAAGTTTTCGAAATTAATGACATTTTTTAGAAGATTATGAATCGCGTGTGGAAATCACGTATGGCGGATAAGCAGATGAGAATATATTTTGTCCTTGAGCATCGGCACTGTGGAAGAAACACTGTCAAAAAATTTGACTCTAATTCACCGTTTTTGCTTAATACCGTTTAGTTGGTGGTGCTATTTCAGAACCAAAAAACAGAGGGAATCTTGACATTCCTGGACAAACTACATATGGGATGAAAAGAAATGCCACAGTATTCCCCGCTAATTTAAAGGGTATGACTGACCTCAGGAACTAATTTCCCTTCTGGACAAATTCCTTGTGAGTTTTTCCTATGCCATCAATCATTTTTGTGAGAAGGAAAGGAATCCCTGAAAAAAAAAGTAAGTGAAGCTTTTTTCAGCATAAAATGATAATTTTTACACCTACCATGAATGCCTTGGGAGATGAAACGTCGTCCAACGTTTGGCAAGCACTGGAGGTGACCGATGTGACGTTCTCGCACCATAGTAACGAAAAGAGCCATCTCTTACTGACCTGATAAATATTGCTAGTGATCTTTTGACTGGAATATCCCCTGTTTGGAAAGAAAGAAAAACAGAAAACATATCAACGCAAAACCAAAAATTTGCATAATTTTTATGAGTATTAGGTCTAGATAAAAAATATTACAAAAGAATTACACTGTCAAAACGGACAACTTTATATTTAGTCCTATGTCAAGAGTTTTGCCTGGAATTCTTTTGTTCAAGCCCTCGGTCAGAATAAAAAACAAAGGCACACGCACACCATCGCCTCGGGCACGGAATCAAAAAAAAAAATTTGAAAGACCAGAGAAGCATTTTTCTTGCTCTTTCAAACTGAAATTAAACCCCCAAAAAAACTTACTCTATGTCACTTTTAAAAACTTCTGAATACTCGGCATTCACATTGGTTATATGGAACCTTTTGAGACTGTCGACATTCCAACGGCCCTCTCCGGTCACCAGAAACAAAGAGGAGGCTGCTTGGATCTCCTGAGCAGATGTCGAATCACCGACGAGCCACCATATCTGGAAAGGAAATGTAATGTGATAGTTGACGACAATCCTTAAAAGGTTTTCTCAATCAACAAAAATGACTGGAACATATACACATCGATTCCTGCTTTTACAACTGACTAACAAAACGTGCCCCTTTGCTTGAAGATCTGCTACAGGGGTATATCATGGGTTATCATACAGTTCATACATCACAGCTTTAGGTAAAGGTTCTGATTCTTGCTCGTCAAGGGCATGGTTTATGAGTCGCGGCTAAAGTGATGTTTACAGAATTGAAGAGGTACGTAAAAGGTGAAGACGATAAAAGACGAAGTTGAAAATCACTGTAACGACATTGTAATAGACTGGTAACGTTTATTCACAATATTTTTTTTATATTTTTTTTTTTAGCAAGAGACGAAAAATACTACTCGCACTAGTAATCTTGAGTGAATATGGTAAAGGGATTGAGATACAGTTATGTAACCATAGCAACCAAAAAAAGAGACCTAAAAACCGATCTTTCACCTTACCTGATGTTCTTTGATATTGTGCTTTAAGATTTCCGAGATGGTGTGATTGACGTAGCTGTGGAAGTAACTACTATTTGAAACGGGTCTCCGGAGATCAAACACGACGCTCTTGTTCTCTCGGATTGCTATGTCCAACAAGTCTTTCAGAAGCATTATAGATTGACTTCTGTATAAAGTTTTCTCACTCTCTGACAGATGGCGGACATTTTTAAACGGATCCCTCTGCATATTAAAAGAAAGAGAAGAAAAGAAAATGGTGATTCATTTTCTAATTAAACTTGATATATGCTCTTGAAATAAGAAGTATTAAATTTGTAGTTGGAGTGTCCAGTATGACCTGGGGGGGGGGGGGGGGGAGGGGGTAGTTTCAAAGATTCATTTTTCAATTCCAACAGGAAAAAATACCTTTCAGATATATCTTAGGCTGCAAAAAAGTGTCATATGCAAGTCTAACCTGTCTGGTTCCTGACAGAGAAAACTGTTTAATTTATTAATTTGTCTTGCAAAAGACCATCAGGGAAATACTAAATAAGTGAAATAAAATCACTATAATGGTCACCCTCTATGAAAGCAAAATAAGCCTCTCCAGTTGAATTTGTTAAACTCTAAAACATTCCATAACAACGATGTACCTTTTAGTTTGCTTGGTCCATTTTGAATTATCATGAAGTGAAAAAGTTTAAACAAGAAACCTGAAGGCTCAAAGTTTCCACTTAACACACTGACTAATGTAGCGAGTTAAAGTTTGTCCAAGAATTAAGTGAGAACCAGAAAAGATCTGAGCTTTTCAACTCTTCATTTGTAGCACTCACTTTGTGAGCACCAACATAATTAATTCAATGGTAAGGATTTTTACAACGTAGAAATTTTATTTCAAATGTTTCAATATCCAGAAAAGCACAGTCTTCCTATGTGAATTATAGACATTATATCTGTTGCCAATTTTGAGCTGACAAATATGCTATGCCATTAACCAACCCTAATTGTTTACTAATGAAAGATGAGTTGCATGACATTGTTTATTCACTGTGAAGTCTTTCCACAATTTACTTTAGCCAAAGCCAAAGTCATCTAGTATAAATCAAATAGAAAAAGGCCAATTTTTGAGACCATTTAAATTTGAATATCTGTTGATTAAGCTCAGAGTGTACAAACTGGCAAGGGCCATGTGAGTGTGTTAAACTCACCTCAACAAAAGATTATCACTCTTTGAAGCAGATTTTATCTCCGGGCTGACTATGTATTGTTGGAAGATTACTACCTATTGTATAATGAACCCCTTCACAACCCTAAACTGACCCGAAGGGGACCAAACTACGTTCACCAAAACAAAATTATAGCATCGGAGATCTCACAGATTAATTCTAGCATTCATTTCAGAGTTACCATCTTTTACAAAGAGTTCAGACTGCAGACTCATTAATTTACTTGGTAGCAAAAGTGATTTAGTTTAATGGAGTCATAAATCAAATAAATAATTCATAACAATTATTGGCCTGGATGGCGGGCAGTTCTTTAACAAAGCCAAGAAGCCACATATCCATTTTTAATTTACTTGGTAGCAAAAGTGCTTTAGTTTGATCGAGTTGTAATCAAATAAATAATTCATAACCATTATTGGTCTGGATGGCGGGCAGTTCTTTAACGAAGCTAATAAGTCGCATATCCATGTCACAGACTCCGTACGGCTTATGAATTATGCTAAACATCAGGTGGCTCGCCAATTTGAATAATACTCCACATGTATGGTAAAATCGTTGACAATTCAATGCACAAAAAAAAGCTCACTGCTATATAAAAGTAACACTCATTTAACCTAGTTTCCATTCTCATTAACAATCCTGACTGTATGTAAAGAAATCAAACATGAAAATTTCATGCAAGGAATTATCTAAAAAAAACATCTGATGACATCTTCTCGGGACTTTTAACTGTTAGATTTCTCTACTTTGCTGATAATCATAAATTAGCCGTTCTCCATCTGTCCATCCTTAACAGGGGAAGAATAAAAGGATTTGGCAATTTGGATAAAAGGCCAGAAGGCTATGTGTATGACATCCCAGAAAATTTTACTGGGTTAACCCTGGAGGCAAAAACCTGCGTCTTTGCTCCTTGTAGGAATCTGTATCTCAAGTCTCTTTGATAACGATTTCAGACTGCACAGTGCAAATGATGCTCAAAATCCCCCACTCAGTCCGGAGTTTCGTCTTGGCCGAACTGCGATGAGTCGCTTCACCCCAGCGTCGGGTCATTTCCGATGATAACCCGCGTCTCAATTTCAGTCGCAGACTCGGGGTACTACATTTATCTCTAGGGGCAGTAATTTCTCAAACTTGTTCGAGTCCCTTCGTTTCTGAAAATTTGAGGGGGGTGGAGAGGGGGCTGGGGAATTCAAATATATAGACTATACATGATGTCCACCTTTCAGCACAGATTCCAGATTTCATAGACCAGGCCGTTAAGTTTCTGGTTGTGCAAATATTGCGCACGAAACATCTGAAAACTGAATAACCTACAAAAGAATTTAACTCTACATTTCTTACTTGCTGATAATAATAAATTAGCTGTTCTCCATCTATCCATCCTTAACATAAACATATAGACTACGATTTAAGTAACCTTTTAGCATGAATTCCAGATTTCATAGACCGGGCCGTTAAGTTTCTCGTTGTGCAATTATTGCACACAAAAAGGTCGGAAAACAGATTAACCTGTTATGACATGTCACTCATAAGGAGATTTATCAATCTGTAATAAAAAATTGTGTTTATTTATTTATTTTTTCTTTAAATGCAGCTTGATCGAGCATTATAGCTACCGCACTAACCTCCAGAAACCACGAACCCGCACCTAGCTGCTTAATATCATCCCACATGAAATTTGACGCGGGCTCCCGCGCCCGGTCCGGAAAGACCTCTGTGATGTTGGTAGTCATCTCAAATGTTTCATCGTGTAGTAGGAATAGTTCCCCATCCAAACTAAACATAGATAAAAGAATGATGAAACATATTATGCTTGTTGCTAGCCATCTCAAGAGCACAATCAAATGCTACAGAGAATTTCCTCATCCTTGCTAAAGATTTCTTTTCCGAAAATGGGGTTTTTCTTATTTGCACTAATTCATATTTACAATTTTAAGTTATAAAACTAATTTAGGCATTTAAAATTGACCTACCTCACCAATCCTCCCCCCTCCCCACAGCCCCAACCCCCCCAACCATCCCACCCTCCAACCACCCCACCCCCAACCAATCCACCACACTCACCCTCCCATCTGCTTTATTGAAGAAAACAACATATTACTTTACACGTCTGATCATCGACCACCAACAGACAGCTTTGTTTGACATATTCACAATCATGTCTGATAAACACAGTTTATGATCATTAAACATTCAGTAAACATTGTTTCAAAGTCTCAGAAATTGAAATATACTGGTCTTGACCGGCATTTCCTAGTTGACCACTGGTGGTAAATACAACATTCGCTCCTAATTATTAAACACAAAATCTTTCGAAACATACTTCCACAACCTAGCACTGAGACTCTTTGGAGATCATGCAAACATTGTAGATCACGCACATTAGGACCGATATAATAGCGCCCTCGGTAGAAACCTCAAAGTTCCCCCCTTACCGAGTTCTTCGCCATGAGAAACGACAGAGTCGTTCATTTAAAACTTTTCCTACAAGTCACGCACGGTATCTGAACGATTCCACAAGCATATCTTTTCTAATTCCAATTTTTCTTTCTGGCCAACTTATTTTACCAACCACTCTAATGTGTGTACTTGAAAAAGTTACAAAAAAGCCTGAATATGACCCAAATTATTATTGATCATCTTTGTTTTCTTACCTTATCGATACATCCGTCTCAAATCCTGATATATCATATTTCAGCGCTGTTTCAAAAGACACTTGTGTATTTTCAGGGGCGAGCTGTATATTGAAAGAGAAGAAAACAATTCAACACATGTGGTAGTTTCTGACATCATTGCTTGATCCACTGAGCACTAGCTGACATAAAAGTGAACATTTTCTGGGATTTTTCACCCCCTCCCCCCTCCCCATCTATAAAAACATGATCAAAGATATGTACCACATTACAATATTGCCTACAATACCTTATCCAACCTTTTAGCAAGATTGCCAACCCTGTCTAATCCCAAAAAAAGGGGAGTTTTTGATTTTTTGATATTTAAAGTTTTAGGCGCCAATTTTCTGTTTTCTATTTTAGTGTTACAACTAAGATATGATTTACAAGTTTCCACACAATAAAATTATAAAATAAGAACAAAACAACATAAATTTGCAAGTTGAATAAAATCACATTCCAATCATTCTGTTTTTTGGGGGGTTTTTGGTTAAAGAAAAAACTTAGTATCTTTATTCTGTATATTGTCATCATAGTGGCATTAAATCTTCATTTCAATGTTGTGCAGTCTGCACCACTAAACTTACATATATCATTTTGTATTATTAAATGTGTATTTGCTTTATTATGCCAATACTCTCCATTTTATCTTTACCGACCTCACTTTTGTGGAGATCCGGGGAATGGGGGGGAAGGGGTGGGGAGATTGGCACTTTATATCGTGTATGAGGTGCTTCAAGAGAGAGAAGGAGGGCTTACTTGGAGTGCACCTCGATGAGCCATCACTTTGGGCCGGGTGGGCAGCGAACCGGACATAAGGCATGGTGGGAACGTGAACAGTGGGATGAGATAGATCGATATTGCCAGGATTGAAAAACATACCACTATTGAATACTTCACAGCTGAGAAAAGAGAAAAAGTGGAAACAAGAAAGAAATTTGTAAATAATGCTGCTGTTTTGGATGAAGGAAAGAAAGAAACAAGGGAAAAAAGTGTGGATGTGGTCATCTTAAGGTGGGTGGAGCTTGCTTAGCAAAACAGAATCATCAGTTAAATGATGAACCAAGTTGAAAGTTGACCTTAAGTACAGCAAAATAGCAATGATAAAATAAAATGGACAAAATAGTGTAGAATGTAAATTACACATGATAGTAAAATGTGTAAAAGTAAGAGGGCCTGACGTTTCAATCCTAGCAGGATCTTCTTCAGAGGCTGAATGAAGAAAGATCCTGCCAGGATCGAAAATCTCAAGCCCTGTTACTTTTACACATTCTCTTACAACAGGCTCTTTAGTGGATAAGCAGTTTGCTAACAGATTTGTTTCATTTTGAGGATAGTAAAATGGATGAATGGTGAAAAGCCAACTCCCAGAGGTATGTAAAATTATTCTGACAGAAAGGCAGAAATGAGGTTAACATTTCCCACCAAGAGTCACTTAACTGCAACAAAGAGCCCTTTGCCTTCAAACCCCAACACCCTGCCACACCATTTCCATTTATCCCAACACCCTACCATGCCTTCAACCCCAACACCCTATCACACAAATGCATTCAACCCCAACACCCTGCCACACCATATGCCTTCAACCCCACCACCCTGTCACACCAATGCCTTCAATCCCAATACAATGCCTTCAACCCCAATACCCTCCCACACCAATGTCTTCAACCCCAATAGCCCTGCCACACCATTGCCTCCAACTCCAACAGCCACCTACGCCAACTACTTTCTCCCACAGGATTTAACCCACCCTTACAACAACATACACAAAAGAAACTGTACCATCTATCAACTGGCACAAGTAGTACATTCTTGAGGGCAAAAAAAACCCATCAGTTTTATAACAGGATTAAATTATCCAGCTAATAATGTAGAAGAAAAATGCTTCTCGTTGCAAGTTGAGCCAAACAAACCTTTTTCTTCCTAGCATTTTTTCCAACCAATCTTACCCACACATCAATGGAGGACTAGACTATTACCAGATTACACATGCTTTGTGACATCTGACCTTTCATTCAATCAGCCCACTACAATAAAAACACACGATCTTGTCTGACAGCAAACAAACCCAACCCTACTAATTTGACAGTGATGGTCAACAATCATAATCCTTTA
>JAAAKB020022237.1:0-14763 GCA_010014835.2 Apostichopus leukothele
GTTTTCTGCATATATTTTTTGGGGGCACTTGGGCCATGGGGGGTGTTTGAACACCCAAAACACCCCCCTTGGCTACGAGCCTGCAAATTGGTATTGTCCTATATGCATAATAGACCCATTCATTAATGGGTTCATCCACCTGTCCTACTTTTGAATATATTTGTTAACTCACAATTGAAATATTATGTAACATCTTGCCAGTCCAAACGCTTTGCATAAGTTCAATCCTCTTGGGATTACATAACACAAGTAAAACCCTTTGTGTACGTTAATAAAATGTGGCAATTAAAATAGCATGTAGTATGTCTTCATTTGTGTTTGTGCTTTTGTAATCTTTTGTAGATTATGTAGGCAACCAGATGGAACAAGATGGAAAATGTAGTAATTCACTTTGCAGTACATTTCCCCATCCTTGTCTTTTTCTACATTTAGACTGGAGAGGAATGTGTTTTTTCAAAGTTTTAAACAGCTTCATTGTTTATTTTCCATGATTGAACCCTATACTATAGGAGAGGGGCGTTAAAATTGTCCAATTTACCTTGGCTTTTTACCTAAGGAGAGGTGTTATGTATCACCCTCCCTTTTCAGTGGCTGACCTGTCCATTCAGGTCAAGGTAGTAGCAGTCCTGGATATTTGTGTAGTAGTAGTATAACAATTTTAACTTCTCATAGGCTATAGCCTATGACAGAGATGCCACTGTGAAATCTAAGTTCATCCTATCCTTCGTGCATTCTAACCGGTGCATTTAAGGCAGATCTCATTTTTATACGTTTCAATCGCCCCCGTAGGCCTATAGAGGATTCTTTTAACTCAGTTGGTTGACATTTTATTTCCTTCAGAACAAGACAACCTTTCAATGCCCAGTCTGTGAAGAGAAATTTAGCAGGAAAAATAATTTGAAACGTCACCATATCAAAATCCATAAGAAACCGAAGTCAAAAATGCTCAAACATATGGAAGAAGAGCATCAGGTTCAAAGCACCAGTAGCCACCACCACTTTGATTCTGAGGAGTTTCTAGACTGGAAAGAAAAGGAGGAGATGTCAAACTCGGTCTACTTCAGTAAACACCGAGGGGAAAAAGAGGGGAAATCGACCAAGTATACGTATTACATTTGCCAGCGTGATGGATCAGAACAGCCACATCGTTCTAAGGATCAGCAAGCCCGGAAGACCGATCGACGAAATAAAAAAGGCCAAATAAAGACTGGTACAACCTGTCCCGCAAGGATGTCAGTCCACACCAACAGTGAAAGCGGCATGATCGATGTAACTTACGTGCGGACACACAGTCATGAACCCTCTTTCAGGGATACACAACATCATCCCATTTCGAAATCGATAAGAACAGAAATTGAGAGCAAGATTGCGCTAGGCATTCCGACTACCCAAATCCGGCGGGAATTACGCGACGGTCTTGGTGACAGGGATAATCGTGATGGAACAGCGGTCGGCCAACTGAGGGCTTAACAATTTATCAGCAAGCGAATAATGCACGAGATGTCCCGGAAGCTCAATACCAACGCGAGACTGCATCCTCAAGACAATATTTCCACGTACCTGTTGATAAACAAGCTTGAAGATGAAAAGTACAACCCCATACTAGTCTATAAGCCCCAGGGAGATGGTGTATTCATTGGTGACCCCGCGATGGGAGATCTACCCCATGCCAAGGACCTGTTTGTAGTCGGACTACAAACCAAGCAACAGCTACAAGTCATGCATGGAAGAGATATTCTTTGCATTCATGCCACTCACGGAACGAATCAGTATGGTTACAGCCTCACAAACCTCATTGTTCCTCATGAGTTTGGCAAGGGATATCCTGTTGGCTTCCTGATATCAAACTACACGGACGAACAGACTCTGTACTACTTCTTTAAAGAGATCAAGAAGCGAGCCCCAAATTTAGTCGTAGCAGTGGTGATGTCTGATGATGATTACAGCGGCCCAAATGCCATCAAAGCCGTTTTTGGTCAGGACATCAAGCACATTTTGTGTAAATGGCACATTTATAGGGCGTGGCAACGGAAGCTTAAGCACCATATTCCGACTGATGACAACCTCCGAACAGAAATCTACCAATGCCTCATAATCCTGGAAGAGAAAAGCACCAACAGATTCGACGAACTCACATCAGCCTTCAAGGATAAATATACTCCAATATGCGAATCGTTCGTGAAGTATTTCTTTTCGAATTACATGAACAGACCACAAGCCTGGGCCATGTGCCATCTAAATTTCCCTCATGCCGGGACAGACACCAACATGTTTGTTGAGGCGTTCCACAAGCGACTGAAGACCTTCTTCATGAAGCGACAGCCCAAGCGGAGAGTAGACGACCTCATGAACCTTCTGTTGGGGGATCGAGGAGGAGGACTACTTGCGTAGAAAGAGCGACCTTCAGTACAAATCCGTAGCACCACGACCAGCAGCCTCAGAGGAATCGCGGCACAAGAATGGCCTGAAGATTGAAGACTCAGATGTTGAGATGTTGGATGCAAACACCTGGCGGGTCAAGTCCCAATCCCAAACTGACGTCTGGCACTCCGTTACAGCCCTGGAGAAAAGATGTGACCAAGACCACTGCTTTGAAAAATGCCAGGAACTTGCTTGTCTTTGCTCCCATCTGTACCATGGCAACTGTGATGATAACGCATTGTTGTGCAAACATATACATAAGATCCATGCCTTCCAAGTGAGGATGCATCAGATCGCCAGGACTGAGGTAGAAGAAGCAGACACGGCAGACTATTTTCAAGGGGATTCAGATGAGCTTCCTCTTACAACAACAGACATACCGAATGAAGAAGACCAACCCAAGCCAGCTCCTCCTGAACGGTTGCTAGAAGCTACAAAGCTGGATGTGTCAAAGTTAGAGGACATGTTACAGAACGAGGTTGTAGTCAGGGCTTTACTACCCCAAATCAATGGTACATTGAAACGTCTGCTTGCCCAATGCACTGCAGTGATATCGTCTAATGACCGACTGACACAAGAGCCTCAACCTATGCACGCCGCCAAAAAAATACAGCCGAATCAAAAGCTCCAGCTTCAGCTCAGACCAATGACGAAAGCTCCGAAGCGTAAAGTTGCAGCGCCAATCTTCACAGGCCCCACAGCATCACAAAAGAAAGAGCTTTTGAATTCCCTTCTCTCAGACATGCCAGAAGAAAGCAAGGACGATATCACAGTGGTCGCTCCACCACCTGTAAAGAAGTCGAAGCTGGCCCTGAACAAGAAGCCGGACAAGCCAAAACAACAAAAGAAACTGCAAACAAAAACGACTGCAGCCACTCCACATGTCCCAGCCACCGTGTTTCCATCAGCGAAAGGTGCCACCAACTTCTCATCAAGAACCGTATATGCGCCCTTCACACCCATTTTGCCACCTTTCATGAATCCCACAGAAACCATAGTCAGGAATGGCCCTCACTCCCTGAACATTATCAACATCAAGTCCCTTGAACCAGTCATGCCCCGCGGAGAACAAATGGCTCTGAAAGTGTGGGATAAGGATTTCAGAGCTGGCTGGCTTCATGACGAAGTCATCAATGCATTTTTTTGGAAGATGCAGGAGGACAATCCTCGACTAATATTTGCCCCAAGCACAACGATGACAGCCATAATGCACGGGTCATCCACAAGAAGACTTTGGTCAAATGAAAGCCTTGACGAAAAAGACTTCGCCTTCATACCTTGGAACGCAACGGGAAAACCCTGGGTTCTATTTGCCTTGGACGTCGCGAAGAAAACCCTACTCTTCCTAGATCCTCTGATGAACGGAAACGACCAAACTCTAAGCCGGAGAACAAAAGATGCCGCACAGAGGCTCTCCAACATTTTCATGACGAAGTTTTCGTTGCAAAATCCAGTCCTGGAACAACCCACAAAGGCTCTGCAGAAAGACGGGAGCAGTTGCGGCGTATTTGTCTGTCATTATGGCCAGCAGTTAGCATGTAAGAGGTCCCTCACCACCCCACTAGAGACAACCCGATTTCGAAAGGAAATATACAACAAGGTACTGGGCAACTGCAAAGTAAAGTCAGTCCAATCAAGGAACTCCTGTGGTGTATGCAAGGATGTGGACGAAAGCAAGTTCTGGGTGCAGTGTTCACGCTGCCAACAATGGTACCACTGCAATTGTGTTGGCCTGACATATGAAGAAGCTCAGGCCATGCCATCCTACGAATGCAAAACGTACTAATAGTAAACACATTTTGAAGTCCGGACCGAATCTTGAGGAGGTCGACTTGGAACGTATAAGAAAAACGAAATAATGATTCATGTTGCTGAATTGAAGAAAGAAACAAAAAGAAATCAACGGTGCAAAACGAAACAGAATCGAGCAAGATGACAAAGGAGAAGAGTTAGGCTCAGAGGCACAGGGTAAGTTCATGTCCGTCATTTCCAATAATAGAAGCTTTAATTGTGGTTGTAGCTTTCATGATGGTTAATCTCATGCGCATTTCTTTACCATTTTCTTCTAGTCCATCTTCCGAGAGAGAGAGAGAGAGAGAGAGAGAGAGAGAGAGAGAGCCATAATCTTTGCTGAGTTATTGGTCTAATTGGCAGACTACTTACTCACTCATATGCCAAATAGACCAAAATATGGTCAATGTGGCTGTGTGCACTAGCTCAAATGGTCAAAGTGGCAGAATGGTCAATTTGGCAGAATGGTCTATTTGGCATATTGCGTATTTCACGCCAGGCTCGTACACTATTTTGAAAGTGAAGATACGATATGAATATTCATGAGGACAAAACTTTTAAACGGCGTAGAATCATAACAACAATTGACCTGACAGGTAAGGTTAAAAAAGTTTAAAAGAAGGAACTTATCATATCGCGAGCAATATCATAGTGATACTAGACAAATTATGGAAGCAATGCATAATTTTCTATCGTTTATGGGGAATAACCGAGTGCCAAATCAATGACTAAACGTTAGGTTGTTACTGTTAGTAATGTAACGTTATAAGCCATAGGCGTATAGCCTTAAGGGAAAGATAGGCCAGCTTTTTTTCAAGTGTTACTTATACGGGCCCCTCAAAATATGTGTAGTTAAACACCCCATTCATGACAATAATGCTCAGGTTTCCCTTTCATCTGTACAGTATTTGACAATATAGGTGAAGTTACGGAATAAATACAAAGGCCTGCCAAATTTAGACTAGGTACAGCCAGCTAGCAATTAGGAAACGCCAGCAATATGGCCTAGCTTCTTTAACATGTAGGCTAGGCACTTTGAAATATGTGTTAAAAACTCCACGCATGACCATAACTGTGTGCTTAACATTCGTCTCTACCATGACAAATATAGGCTTAACTTACGCACACCATGTAGGTTTGTAGCCTAAGTCTTAAACTTGACTCTGTATCCATATATACTGTAGGCCTAGGCGTACTATAGTATACTACAGTACTTTCATTGTTTAACCCAATTAGGAGTGGGCCTACTAGGCATAGGGCCTAGCCAAAGTCTTTAAATTAACTGGGCAACATTAAATGACAAGGTTTCTGTATTGGAATAACTATGGCTAAGGCATCATGATGTTAACAATAATTACAGCTAAGCCAGGAGAGAAAAAACAAATATCACAAAGGCCTAGACAAGAATCCATGTACAGTACAGCTCAGAAAGTGTCATATTTTTAATGACATGTTTAATGCAGCAGCTAGGCTAGGGTCTCACCATGTAACAAAACTAACAGATAGTTCCTACCGAGCTCACAAAGTATCAATGAAGATGCTCAGTTGTCGAGATAATTTATCTACCATGTTCTGTATTATAGAAGATTGAAATATAGTTACGAAACAAAAAAACAACATCCTATTTTATGGAAGATGACATTCTCACCGTGTAGACATCCTAGATCTTAAAAAAAAAATGTGAACTTGTCTAGACACATTTCAAGATAAATTATCTCACTACATCAACATATGTTGAGATAAATTAAGTCACCTGTTTCCACATGACAAGATAATATATCCCACTATATGTCAACATCCTATTTGAATTAATACGATAATTCTAGATAATTTAACTCACCACATGTGTCAACATTGTAACGGTAATTAATATCTCACCTTGTCTACCCTATTTGAAAGATTTAAACTTGAAAAGATCTATTTTCTCACCATCTCTACATCTCATTCAAAGAAGGTGACAAGACCAGTGAGATAAATTATCTCAACATCAAAACATCTTGATTAATGCATGTTGAGAGCCAACACAAAAGGTAGATACAACCAGAAAGCAATCATGCATGTTGGTTTTAACAATGCAACATCAAAAATTCAAAATACTTTTTTATAAAGCTACTGTACATACAGTGAGGGTGTACACTTGAGTTAATGCATACTTCATCTTAATAATATAGTGAGAAAGAATATAAATATTGACATGACATACCATTAAATATGGAACATGACAAACAATAAATTCATGACAGCTGCTGACCGAAACTGGTCACAGATCTGGCTATACTGTAAGTTGTGTTTAAATATGGTTTTCACAATTTGACCCGAAATGACATTTTGACCTTCACTAAAAACAATATGGGCTTCTTGTACTGACAAATACAAGATCTGTCACAATTTGACTTCTTGAGATACTGTACAGTACATTATTGTGTTTTCAAGGTTTCCAGAAGTTGACTCCTGTTAACTGTAAATGACATTTGACCCCACCAAAAGCATCTTCTTGTGCTCAATGTGGTTCACCTACATACCAAATATGAGATCTGGGAGTCCAAGTTCTCCTTCTATTGTGTTTAGAAGTTGCAAGCTTCACAAAGACACACACATACATGTACACACATGACGCACGCCAACAAAGGTTACGATTATCATCAAAACAAAACAGTCATTTTAAACATTTATGCACAGAACATCTCTTATTGGCACATATATCTGGGTGTTCAGTCTTCCTTATATTCAGTTCTTATGATGTATTCATGCATTATTAATATGATCATTGTCTATTCTTTTATCACCATCCAGCAAATATGGATAAACCTTCATGCTCTTATCAATTTGGAGAAAGCGACAATGGGGATCGAGAGGTATGTTCATATTCAGTTGCATAAAAGGATTAATGAAAAAGGCTCATTTTCCAACTTAGTCAAACTCTATTTTCAATAATTTTTATTAATGTCATGCTGATTTACTTTCTAGTAAAAAATACAGCCATAGTGCATTGTGTCGAAGGATTGTTGTCGTTTGAGTGTTTGCCGCCATCAGTCGAGGACTTGGACACATTACCCAAAAAAAAATATGACCCAGCATCACTTTACTGGGGTATTCTGTGGAATGCAACACATGCTGCTTGGAAATTGCACTAATAATGGGAAATGTTTTTAGGTGGGAAGATGCCCTTAAAGGGCAAAAATTGTCTTTAAGTTTTCCCCTGTCCATGAAACAAAATGAGATACTATGCAAAAGAAGGCCTATATATACTTTCATTATACAGTGGGCTATCTTGCAATTATTCTCGATCTGTAGTGATCGAGCAACGTACAGTACCTGTTCAGGGACATTCCTTTCAATTATTCAACAAATGAGGTCCACCACGAACCAATTGTACTACCCCCAGTTTCATAACATGTATCTTCAATTACCTGAGATTGCAAGACACCTATGTAAACATTGATTTTGTACATGCAAATGGTATGGCACGTAGAATGTATTTATTGAATAAAATTGAACTTTTTTTGTTTTAACCAGGCATTCAACATCCTGAACACCATACGGGGTGGGATGAATAGCGAGACAGAACTGTTCAACAGGTAATAATACATATTTAGTATGGTAATGTCAGGAATAGGATAATCCTAAGCCCTGAAGGAATATGTAACAAAAATTATTGATGTATATTTGCTTGAAAAAAGTTTGATGTAGACTTTGTAGTAGAAGCAAATCCCCGCCCCCCCCCCTCCTCAAACAGAATGCTTATGGTACGTATGGTACTTCCTTGTCTGCATGGAACGGATCACTCTGGAATTAAGACAATGTGAACTATGGTGAGGTTTTTATACAGATTGTCCACTGTTGACCACAAACGACCATTAACCGAGACCTGGTCGAGCACAAGAAAAACAATACTGTGGTTCTTGTACCCCATATGTATACTAGTCCATATCCAAAATATGTTACATCTATGTTGGGCTAATTTTTCTTTCTCCAGGTTTTCATCAATTGACCAGATATGACAGGATTGGATATATAGGCACCATAAAAATGTTGTTGTAGCCTATTTGTGATATCAACATATGTTACATTATAAAAATACTGTCAATACTCACTTTCCCTATTGTTTTGGAGTCAAATGATCAATTATACAATCAAGATTTGATAATACAAATCACTTCTGATACTAGTAGGTGCTACATATTTGCGAGTGAACTTACATCATCAAATTCTGTCCGCTTCTTCAACACACCTGGGGACAGTGCTGTCAGCCATAGTGTCCTTAGTAGTTATATATTTATGGCACTTGTTATTGTAGGTACATTATTGTATATGTCAGAATCATTGGTCAAAAAATTTAGTAGTGTACTGTTAATGTTGCACATTAATTGCCGAATATAGCATGTGGAGGAGGGGAGTAAGAGATTGGTCTCAGGCATGGTGAGTCAAATTAAAGGTGTCAGGATCTTTTCAGACTTCAGAGTAACACAAACACAAAATACACTGGAAAATTCATGGTTCGACTGAAAAAGGCCCTATGAGCCATGTAATTTTAAAGGTCTCAGGGGGAGTACCACCGAATCCTGCCAGACATTGCACCTGTGGCACTATAGCTCTGTATGGCCACAAAAGATCAAAACCTTGGAAATGTTTGCCCCCCCTCCCCACCACCAAAACCCTCCCTTCACTGCAAGGTGTCCCCTGCAGGGGCTCTTGCTTGCAATATTAGATCAATTGGCCTAGTTCAGTTATCATTGGTGTTAAGGCATCATCTACATATGGAGCTCAGTGTTTCATGTCAATAAGATGAAATCATCCCTGCTAAGTAAGCATTTTAATGCATCACAAACTTCTGTTTTTTTTTTAAGTGACAATGATGAACTGGAAGAAGAGGATGGAGATGATGAATATGGAGAAGAGGAAGATGGAGAGGAGGTAGATGGAGAGGAGGTAGATGGAGAGGAGGTAGATGGAGAGGAGGTAGATGGAGAGGAGGTAGATGGAGAGGAGAATGATGGAGAGGATGATCAATGGGAACCAAAGGTTAAACCTGCTGCATTGCTTAAGAAAAGTGTAAGAAATCCACACAAAGATCTGCTGTATAGGCCTCAACAATAGCTTGCTATAATTTAAGAAAGTTTCTGTGACTATGCAATTGCATGATCTGCTAAAGTCGCAAAATGATCTCGAACTAGAATTGGACCTGCTCTGCTTGCTTCCTTCTTAGCTGTTTTTGCACTAGAGATGTATCTTTGAGAACCTGTATGTTGGTTTGAAACAATACAGTGTTGTTCATTGGTTGATTATATAAGCATGTCAGATCATGTGAGTCATCAAGTATAAACTTATTATTAGCAAACTTCATTTGAGGCCAATTGCAGCAGACCTTTCACCCTTGCAGAAGTGCTGCTCAATTTAGGGAACTATTCCAATATTTGGTTGATATTTTCAAAATGTCTTACATTGACTTTTTAGAGGGGCCTATATATATCACTGTCAAGTTAATAAGGAACTTAAGGATGTCAGAAGACAGGGGTGACAAGCAGTTTGGGCTCATTATGTAAGCAAACAGCTCGTCCTTAGCCTATTTGTAACTATCTTTACCTTCGTTGTCCAAAACTTTTACTGTCTTTTGATACAAAACCGTGGTGATTGATTTATAAAATAGCTGGGATAGGAAGATTTTACTAGAAGTTAGATGGCCCCACTGTTGCAAACTGATTTGCTCACTTGATAAGGAAAACTGGCAAAAATATGTTAGAGTATTCAGATTTAGGAAGAGTTTTCCATCCCTATGTCATAGAATGCCACAGCTAACAATTAGCAATTATGATGAACAGAGATATTCACTGATATTTTGAACTTTGGCACACAAGGTGGGAGGGGGGACTGGGGGATGTGCGGGGTTATGTCAGGCAAAATCAGGGAAAAACGTAAGATATAAGTCTGGGAAAACAGCCGCACCCTCGAAAAGAAAAGTTCCCCATCAGTAACCAAAAAAGTGTACGAAAACATTGTAACAATTACAGTAAAAGTTGCAAAAAAAGGTCTTCAAAA
This sequence comes from Apostichopus leukothele, assembly GCA_010014835.2. NCBI lineage: Eukaryota > Metazoa > Echinodermata > Holothuroidea > Aspidochirotida > Stichopodidae > Apostichopus > Apostichopus leukothele. The sequence continues at coordinate 10,249 of JAAAKB020022237.1, forward strand.
TTTCTCTGGGATATCTTGGAGTCAGGCAAAACATCACCATTCCCCTTCTTGAGAAAAGTAGGCCCATACACCCATGACCAGTACTGTAGCATTAATAATAGTTAGTTAATAATAATAATTATACTTTTTTATATAGCGCTTTATACCAACGGTCTCATGCGCTTTGACAAATTATTACCCTGGTCAATGGTAACTTTTCAATCCTACACACAAGTGTTCCCTTCAATCTGGTCATTCCCTGTACACATATATAAACAACATCAAAGTGCCCCTTGGGGGGCTTCCCATATGAGCTGTCACGATCCAGCGCATCACTTTAAGTACAAGTTCCTTTATACAACTGGGTAGAGAGCAAGTGGGATAAAGTGTCTTGCTCAAGGACACAACTGCAATGACCACGTCAGGACTTGAACCTGCAATCCTTATATCACAATTAAGCCCAGAGTCTTAATCACTTTGTCATCACACCTCCTCCATTGATAGTTTTCATAGGAGCAAGTACCTTCGACAGTCTTACAGTAGGATATGAAGCTTTCCTATAAATACCATATGGCCTGTAGAAAAAAAAAATTAAACGACCCATTTCACTTTAGAGTAAATAGATGAATAATTATCACTGTGGGTTATAATGAATCTCTGTAGGAGATGAAAAAATGTACTCAAATAGCGAAGGAGGAAGTGGCACAATAAAACTCGCTCTAAATGATCAATCACAGATATGTCCTTAAATGCATTAGGTTCCATCGTTTGCATGCAGCAACACAATTCAGATAGACTGTGATGGTAAATATTCAGTACTTGTACAGTGCAATGTACCTGAGAAATAAACGTCAGACCTATTCTCTGGCAGTCTGGTATTGGTCATCCAAATGAAATATTTTGTTTGGCTTTAGTTACAGGTTTCGTAATGATAAATCTTAACCCAAAGATGACTGTTAATAATGTTGATAAGATCAGCAAAGATACCATACTCAGTATGCTAATTTGACCTTTCATAAAAAAAACTTAGTTAAAGTAACACACATGCATTGGACAATAAACTGTTAACAATTATTAACTCTTATGTGAAATGTTTTTCTCTTCTGATATGAAATTTCAGGGCAGGATTGTTCGAAAATGTCCACTCTGCCAGAGTGACCAAGTCAGACTCGGTGACCACCTGCGAGTGACGCACAAAATTCCTCTGTTGGCAAGGAGAAAAATACTGTATGAGGCTAGAGAGAAGTAAGTACTGTTGCATATACTTATGTATCAACATTTGCATGGTTGATCACGGCTTCTTTAGTTACCCGATTAAAACGGCAGTTAATTACCAAACAAATGATGTCGTGGCAGTTATAAAGCTGTGCCTAAACTACTTGAATTTAATTTACACATGCTACGATGTTGTCTTCTTGCACAATAGCTGTCCACTATAATACTTGAATATCAAGATGTCCCTCTGTTACAAAGTTTTACAAAGAGCTATGTAAACTGAGGTAAAAACCACAATTTTTTTTTAATATCTCGTTATTACTATAAGACACTAGGAACTTAAAGGAATTGAGTGGTTTGGCGCATAACAATATTCTTAGCTGATTACTAAATGAATGTATATAAGCTTGAATGAAGTGATAATCACTATAAAAATATTTTTAAGGATACACTGCGACGGGTGTTATAGTTCAATGTGACAGGTGTTACTTCTCTGCATAAAAAAGAATTGTCATTAAGAATATGATTTTAATTATTGATGTATGGATACATAGTTGCCTTTTCCCAGTGACATAACCAGAGGAGGGGGCGGGGTGCAGGAGAGTGGTATCCCTCAGTCAAATGACTAGCTCTCCATCCCATGAAATTGTTGGACAAAACACATTATAGGCAAAAAAGGAAAAAAATGAGTAGTGTTTAGTAGCATTGAGTCGCCCATGCTGTACATGTAAAGCTGTGAAGGCACAAAATAAAACATGTTACATTGGAAAAAAAAGTTTAAGAAAAAAATGAATCCATTAATATTACCTGAAGAATCAATCAAAGAAGCCTTATTAATTTTTTGCTGATAAAATGGGGAAAGACCGAAGTTTTTTAATTGCATATGTTGGTTTTATTAATCATTGCTTAAAGATGAATATCAATTTTTTAATAAATATTTTCATCAAGAACCTAGCTGTAAGCTAACTTAGTTAAAATGTTTCTACCTGTGTGGACTATAAGACACACAAGCAACAATCTGCATATATTAATCCTTTAAGAATTTTGGCAGTTGATGAAGTACATAACTAATGAAAGGACACTTCATTGTGCTAACCACTTGCTCAATGTTATTCCAATCCATATTCTTTCTTTCCAGAATGGCCTCATGCACTCATATATCCATAAATCCATCATGATCTTTTATTGTCTTTGCAGGGTTCCTATCTCACATGCAGAAAAGCAGGTGAGGAGGGCCAGGGATTGCCCTGTAAAAGGTTGTCCTGCCAGAGGCCTCAAAAGAGTTGATGGGCACATGGTCCACATGCACAAGATGGATGTAAGTTTACACAATATCAATGTTCATGGAATTGTCATGAAAGTTTTACGTACCAGTGTCTGAAGTGAAGCAGATCTGTTTAATTTGAAATTATCGATCATATTCAATTACTCAGCATATCTAAGTTTCAACCAAGAAGAGAAAACAGATGTATGTTTACGGACCATTCTTTCTTAGACCCATCATATGATCACATCACCATCAAAAGCTGCTTGCAAGGTGTGTCCATCTGTTCTCCCATTTAATATAATCATACAGTTGGCTGCTGGTGACACAGTATGGGTTTAAAGAGAACCCTCATTAGTACTGTAGTAATAATACCTAAATGGGCTGTATTTTGAAGGAAATTTAAAGCCTATACATTGATTCAGACTGATTAGTGTTGGTCATTTACATTTTCGTAAAAATAACAGACACACAGGTCAATCTCTCAAATTATGTTTACAATGTGGGCCAACAATTCGGTGGTTGCTGTATTGTGGAAGGTCACAGGCAAGCTCATTTGCGCTGTACCTTTTGCATGGATCCAGGGTGCGTGCATGATCCTTGTGTTCACACCACAATTCCTGATCAGTCTTGAGGGTTAGATCCTGATTACGGCTTCATAACACTTTGCACATATTTGATCATTGCTGGTGAAAGGGCAAAAGTACAGTACACAGAACTTGCAGCAATACATTAATTAAACTAGCTTACACAGTACCAGATACCAAATGCTGCCTCTGTTCACATTACAAGACACGCCCACTTTGTAAAATAATCTTGCATACGGGCCTGTATCATCATTATCATAGTCTTTGATGATGATCATCGTGTCTTTTGCAGAGGACTTCTGGCCAGTACCAGTCATTACTGGACAGTGCAAAATGGTCCAAACCAAATGTGGTAGAGAGCCAACAGAAAAGTAAAAAGAGCTGCCCTGATGATGAGGAACTCGATCCCTGCCTTGGTAAGTCTCAGTTTTTGGACGTTAGATCTAACTTTTAAATCACCAAAATGCCAGTATAGTAAATTTATTTTTGATCAAATATGCCACAGAATTGGCAACGTTTCAGACAATAATCATGTTATACTCATTTTACAATTTTTATGCTGAAACTTCATGAGTTACCAAAATTTTTCCCAACAAAATAATTCCATATGTCGAAATTCATTTATGGAAAAATTAATTACGTAGATTAATTTGCAGTTTATAGTTACTCAGTGATGGCGCCAGGATTTGCTCGAAGGGAGGGTGTGGTACAGTCTACATGACTGGAGAACCAAGTATAAAGTCCCTGACAGAGCATTAATATACAGTAGGTCTATCCTTCATTTCGCTTAATTTTTTTTAGTTTTGTATGCATGTACCATAATACTGATGCGTATCTGGTATGTGATTCAAATTTATAGCATGAGTAGAATGTTACCTTCATTTGAAAAGTTAAGTTAAATTAAGATGTAGTGATATTTTTTCATGTTTATTTTAAAGCATTGTACATGATGGTTCTCTAGCTCTTAATGATATACTTAAAAGTTAAGTTATAGAGAAATATTAACTCCACATTTACTAGTAGTCTAGTTTGCAGGACCTGGCATCATGCAGCTAAAATTATAACAACTGTCCTGCTGGTATGTAATCTCAAATTGAAAATGTGAATTATTTGGTAAGTCTCATCAATCTTGTAGCTGTGTCAAAACATGTACATTTGCATGGCAACATCCATTTGATACATCTGTTAAATCCCATTTATTAATTTTCTGACTCACACCATATCTCATACTTGCACCTGATCATTCCTTCCAGTAACTTCCATTAGAAACCATTCATTTCCACTCAATGCATGATGAGATCCATTTGATATATCTTATTATATCCCATTTATTAATTTTCTGACTCACACCATATCTCATACTTGCACCTGATCATTCCTTCCAGTAACTTCCTTAGAAACCATTCATTTCCACTCAATGCATGATGAGATCCATTTGATATATCTTATTATATCCCATTTATTAATTTT
>JAAAKB020022347.1:0-14762 GCA_010014835.2 Apostichopus leukothele
CACAGTACCTCTATCTACAAGCTGCAGCAGAATTCTCTTTAACGTAGAACCTCTCAGCTTGGTAAGGCAGGTAAGGGGGTGGGGGGGAAGGTGGGCAGAGACTATTCCTCACAGTACCCGTCGAGCTGAATCTTGCAGCAACATCTAGAGGCTGTCAGTCTTGTTAGCCCGATTAGATGATAAGAATTGTGTAATAATAGCTGTATGAAGCTACCTCTACAGATGAAAGAATTTCACTGGCAATGAGTTACTTTTAATAGCTGGGATGGCTTTTGTTGTGACCTAATCCTCTGTGAATTTTGTTTTCTTGTGCAGGTGCATTTCTTGTACCAGTACTCATTACAGTTCTTCTTGGACATCTTCAATGCTGTCCTATCAGAGAATTCCAATCTCCAAGGAGTGACGGAGCACAGCGCCCGACTGGCTATCATCATCAGGGATCTATTCCAGGTATGTGAAACCATTCCCATCCATCATGAATTTAATTACATTCATGTTTTTTCTCTTTCATCTTACATTTTTTTTTGTCTCCAAAAATGCTGCAGATATACACTGAATGTCTTTGCAATCAACCAATCAAGCAATGTTATTCAAATTTGATGGAGAAACATAGAACGATACTTAATATTTTTACGTAACGTTCGTCAAGTCTTTGTTATATCACAAAGGTCGGGTACGTAAATGTGTGAGACTTGTGGATTATTCCATTCGCAAAATAGAGAGTAACTAGTCCTATTGACGTAATGAACATAACCTGACTACAAGCTTAAGTAGGTGTGTCTTTATGTAAAGTGATTAACCAGTTAAACAGAGGTCTTTCTTTTTTCTCTCTCTCTCTCTCTCTCTTACCTAGATCTCATACAGTAGAGTAGCAAGAGGAATGCTACACCAGGACCGGATCCTCTTTGCTGTTCTCCTGTCAAAGATCCACCTTAAAGGCATAGCAAGGTAAAAAGTACAGGAAATTCATCTCCTAAATGTAACTCAAAACTTCCCAAAATCCAAAATGTAAACTAAAAAAATACAAACATGATTTAATTATTCATTTAACTTCAACTTTATATTCAATTATTGAAATAAAATTGTTATTGCCAGTTTTGAGATAGGAAAAACCGTTTCTGTATTTACGGAATGTTTCTTTCTCGTAGTGAACCAGAGTATGTAACCGAATTCCAGCATTTCTTGCGGGGTAACGAAGCCAGCCTCCAGACAGGTAGCAGTCCCAAGATGGAGGGACTAACCTCCGACCAAGTCGAGGCCATGTTCCGCCTCGCAAACCTACCTGCGTTTGACGGAATGCCAGAATTTGTCCAGAGCAACAGCGTGAGTTTCTTTGTCATGTTTCTGTACAGTTTAATTTTAAAGTTATTTGATAGTTGAAGGTGACAAGAATATCATCTACCGTTCACATCAGTTCAAAAGTTCATGGCATAAAAGAAAAACATTAACGATGGTAAACAACTCATTATTGAAAATGATGTCAGATATTATCTTAGTAATCAAGTAATTAAATAATTATAAACTATCACACTGAACTACTTCCTAAAAAGTTGAATCCTGTTATAGAGTACAGAATCCAATTCAAGTTGATAAAATGAAATGTTTGGTGGTAGTTTTTGTATCATTTCATAAATAAATTCCCATCATACCCCTTATATAGTGTTTGATTGATGGAAGTGTTTAGTAGTTCATAAATTCATTAACACCATGACAGCGTGCAAGCGAGGAGACTGTTAAGAATTCTGTTTATCTTTATTTTGTAGTTTATTAATAATTCATGCAATGCTTTAAAAACTTATGCTTTTATATTTGACTAACAGTTTCATAACATTACTTTTGTAATAACTGAATGAGGATGGAGCAATTCTGCTACATTTAACGTCAAAGACTATTAAGAGAGATGGAATGGGCATCTTTGTTACAATGCTTAATTTACTCATGCGATGCTTAAACATGTCAATTCTTTACGAATATTTTCAAATTCATACCAAATGCTGCAGCCTATAGATTTTCATCTTTTCTATAAAAGTTAGTGTCATTTGATGAAGAAATAATGGATTTTCAATTTTCGCAAAGATGTATTGAATGAAGGCATGAATGTCGTTGAACGTATGCGGACAACGATCCCTCCCATCTTGTAGAATTAATGTTAAGGAACATATAGAAAGTGTCTGCCCAGATCTGCCTATCTTTGAAAGACTAATTTATGACCCATGTATTATAGAACACTTAGAGAAATTCTCATCCAAGATCATTTTTGCTTCAACATACTCCCATTACAATCTTCAATTCAACAAAGAATTAACATACCCCCACCTTACCCCCCTCCCCGATGTCATACTGCCTCTACCATTTCCTGAACTTGCTATTTAGATCTCATATTTACACTATTATCATTGTATCCAGTTCTCTATATTAATATATTAACACAGTTTATTTGATTGGTAGTTATGTATATTTCAAATCATGAAAGTGAGATGTCATTTATTGCTTTACAATTTCATTTCTCTGACCTTGTGGTGTTAGTCCTCAGACAGATTCGGAGAGGTTACAATAATGGTTAGTAGCTGGCCGTTCAAATCCTTGTCCAACCACCTTCATCAGAGGAACAAAAAAAAAAAAAAAAACCTTTTTGCTTCAAGCAGTACTGCTTTTTTTATCAAGAAAATGCACCTCCCCATTTTTTTTTGGCTTGCAGTTCTAGTTCTTTTTGCTTCATACATGTAAGACATTATTGGCCGTATACGTTATATACAGATCAAATGATGGTAATGGTTGTGGTCAAATTCCAATTGGAAAAAAAAATGTCTCCAAATATTCGCTTTGCCATTTCCTCTATTCTTTTAACTTTAATGCAACTCATTCATGCTGTTCTCCCAAGTGTCAATTATTTAAAAATAATTGTAAATTTGTTTTTTTTTCTCTCATAATTTTGTATGTTTGTGTGTGTGTGCACTTGTTTCAAATATGTGGTATGGTGAGGTTAATTTAATAAAGGTGTTTAAAGCATATGGTAGTCTGTAATCACATTGCAAGCTGCAATTAATGCCTGATATTTGTCTAAGAAAAATGAACAACTGTAAAATATATTTACGATAAAGGTGGGAGATTGTAAAGTCAACATTGAATTCTGTTTTGTGTGTCATACAGCAGCTTGCTTGTTTGTACAATGTATTGTTCCAAGATAGGCCAGGGGGATATTAAACACCTCAGCCATACAGGACACTTGCAATATAGTGAAGATTGGCCTGGTATTAAACACTTCCAGCCACACAGGGCACTCGCAATATACTGAAGATTGGCCGGGTATTATACACTTACAGCCACACAGGACCCTTGCAATATATTGAAGACTGGCTGGGTATCAAACACTTCAGCTGCACAGGGCAGTCGCAATAAACTGAAGATTGGCCGGATTTTTAAGTTAATTAGACACTTCAGCCATACAGGACACTCACAATATACTGTTTCTAGTCATGTCAAGACATTCAGTAAAATGTTTGTAGCCAACCTTGTCATATAAATTCAACAGCATCAGTAGGAGTAAAATGCTTTAGCACTTTACTAGTAGTACAAAATACAATATCTCCAGCTCCAACATACCTTCTCAATCGCCAGTACCAAACCTTCACGTTGCATACAGGTGAAAAGCAAAAATTTGCCTGATAAATGCTGGTATGAGTTAGAGTACAAGGCTCCAAAGTATGAGTACATGATGCATGAATTTACAAAATTTGAGTTTGAGTAAAACACCAAGGAGAGTGAGTACAAGTACAGGCAACTAGGCTAGAGTATTGAGTACCAGTACGGTCTCGCTACAAGACTACACACTTTATTCTGGATGCACTGCTTCACTCAAACTACTTCAAAAAACAAGGCTATCATCTAGGGGTACCGTCTTTGGTATGTTTTTTTTTGTTTCGAAATTCAACCGGTCATGTTAAGGTTGGTTTTAAGATTTTACACACCCTTGCACGGAATGCGACTTCAATCCCTCCCTTCTTTCCCAGGCAAATTTGGACTTTCTTACAATTGTCTTTGGTGCGATTGGACGCAATTTCTCCCTTTTTTTTTTATCTATTATATTTTACTGATGCAAAATGGACGTGGTCTCCAATGTCTGGAAGAGTAAATTGCCCTCACAATTCTAGTCTTTCTCACAGCCGTTTTGGGTGTTTTTCTTTTCTTTTTCTTTTCCTTTTTATCTGTTTATTTTTCTTTTTTTTATGAGGGAGGAAATCTGAAGTTAGACTCATTGGTATTGTCAGAGTTCTAAATGTAGAATGTATTGTCTACAATTGACCACAGGTGTAGTCACCAGAATTTTTCTAAATTGTCTAAATCTCTCGTTATTTGTTACTTTACATTTGTTTCTTCGCCCCTTGTCTGTTTTGACCAGTATTAAGAAGTTATATGAAACTGGTGAAACAATTCCAGAAAGAAATCTTCAATTCAACATTATCTTGCTGAGCAGTTAAGACTGTGGTCAATGCATATTACTGCTAGTATAACTAATCAATATGGTTAATAGTTTAGTTATTGAATAGCCTGAGAATCTGATGCTATTTATAGTATAATAACATCGCAGCTATTGATAGCATAATGCATGAGTATTATGTACACAGCTAGTCCTGTCAGTGATTGGTCAATCTAAGGAGACCAGAACGTCTGCTCTATGTAAACGTACGATTGCTACGTCATCGTCAGATGGACATCAAACTAGTCGTTGGTATCTATACTGATAGGTAGAATGGATTTCAGAATATGCAGACCGAGTGAGATTGAATCAATTAAGTCTCTTCTTTTTTTGTACTTTCACAGGAATTCCGAAAGTGGATGGCCTTGGACACACCGGAGCAGTCTGTACCAGTCTGTTGGAAGGAAGTTGTAGCATTGAGTAAGTTGCTTACCAGCGAGGGTTTGTGTTATAATGCAGTCACTTTAGTTGACAGGAATATATTTTCATTTCATTTCTTTTCTAAAACTCTAGTGAGCTTAACTGAGTACAACACTCCCTACTTACAAAAGGAAAGACAAAACTTGATAATACAAATTACCCATACCCCCTACTCTTCCCACAAAACAGGTGCAAGCAAAGCCCATCTCCCTACCTCCACTCCAACCAAATCATACATGAGTGTTGATGTACATAAAACCCACTCACACATGAGTGTTTTATGTACATCAAACCCACTGATGCATTAGTGTTGATGTACATAAAACCCTTTCATACATGAGTGTTGATGTACATAAACGCCATTGAAATATAAAAAACCCACTCATACGTGAGTGTTGATGTATATAAACCCAATTCATACATGAGTGTTTAAGTATATAAATGAGTGTTGATGTACATACAACCCACTCATACATAAGTGGATGTATGTAAACCCACTCATACAGTACATAAGTGTTGAAGCACATAAACCCACTGAAGTATAAAAAACCCACTCATACACAAGTGTTGAAGTATATAAAACCCACTCATGAGTCTTGCCGTAAATAAAACCCACTTATACATTAATGTTGATGTATACAAAACCCACTCATACATTAGTGTTGAAGTCCACATAAAACCCACTCATACACGAGTGTTGAAGTACATAAAACTCACTCATACATGAGTGCTGAAGTATGTAAAACCCACTCATATGTGAGTATATCAAACCCACTCATATGTGAGTATTTAAAACCCACTCTCACTGTTTTTCTTTAAATTAAGGTCCCATTGGCAAGGCTCTGTACCAGCTGTTGGTCATTCAGGCATTCCGACCTGACAGACTCTTGGCCGTGGTCAATCAGTTCATAGTGACCGTCTTTGGCGAACAGTTTGCCCATACAGCAGAACAAGAAATGGATCTAGCAAGCATCGTAGAGAATGAGGTAAGTGAGGAGGTTTTCTCTTTTCATCCTGCAAGGTCCGCACACCATTCCAAAGGAAAACTGATATAGAAAAGATGCTGGTTGCTAGGATAAATGCTTGGAGATGTTGGCTTGAATTTATAAGTTTATTCATCTTCATCAGCATTGATCAATCATTTAGTATTCTTGGCCAGCATTATTTTGAATGAATTTCTCTGATTTGACCATGCTTGGTTCCTTGACAGGTTAAAAGCCAGACTCCTATCCTGATGTGCTCTGTACCTGGATATGATGCCAGCGGTCGAGTCGATGATCTTGCAGCTGAAACCAATAAGAGCATTACTTCTATTGCCATTGGTAAACAACTTGTTTTTACTTTGAGGTTTTTTTGTTTCTCTCATCGGTTGGAAGACTACTTCAGAATTAATAGACTTACTGTTTTCTTATCATTTATTGAAGATAACATATCCCATAACAACTATCACATATTATGTATACAGTATTAATCCACTCATCTTGTGTCAGCACCCCCCCTCCACCCCTCCCCTCCCCTCTGACCCTTCCCTCTCTGTCAGCCTTCCCCTTGAAGATAATGGATCTTAATATTAAGGTATTTTTTTGTGCCTCAACAATGAATAAGTTAGAAAGGAAGGAGTTGAACTTTAAATTTCAGTATCCACCTGAACTTATTAGGAGTAACATTCTTCACCACTAGAAATTGCCAATTCATCCTCATGCATCATTTTTAATTTTTTTTTTCATGACCAGGTTCTGCGGAAGGCTTCAGCCAAGCTGACAAGGCAATTAACTCAGCCACGAGATCTGGGAAGTAAGTGAAGGATTCCTCACAATTATAAACTAAATAATAAAGTACAGCACACACGTCCAGTATTTGATTTACTGAAATTTAGTTTCCTAACCATCTTCTTCTACCGCATCAGTGATTGATTAATCCACAAGTTAGTCTTGTTCGATGTTTTACATGAATCATTCGCTTTGCCTTTATTCACCTGTCAGGATGCTAGTCTTTTAACTCGTGTCAATGATTTCAAGGTCCCATAGTATGAAATTGAGCAGAGTTGTTATTATTATAGTTTTTGTTTTGTTTGTCATTAATATTGTAATAATAAAGTTTCATGATTTAGAGCCGTGTGGTGTATCCAAAGTGGGGTTTGTGACACCCCAAAAAAAAATGGAGTGTCACCATAAATAAATTGGGAGGAAATATAAATTGCTGATATTTGTGGCAATAAAATAAATGGACAAAATTTAAATATAAATTTCTTCAATAGTTTGCAAAATATACCAAGATAAGCACCTTTTATCATATAAGATTTTTTCAAATGGGAAAGGAGGATATACCTAATCCATGTAGACCCTGTATGTCACCACATCCATCACCAAGGGGCCATCAGGATGGGTGAAGGTGGAAATAATGAGTCACCAAGCAAAACAGTTTAAATACCGTGGCTGCATCAGCATGTGTTACAAGCCAAACTAGCCATGTTCTTGTTATTCTGTTGTGGGTATTCCTTCTCAAGAAGTGAAAGTGTTGTTATGATACAGTCTTCTAACCACCGTCGTGAATTTTGTTTTCACCTCAGATGGGTGATGTTGAAGAACGTACACTTAGCTCCACAGTGGCTGATACAGCTGGAGAAGAAGCTCCACAGTCTCTCGCCGCACGCTAACTTCAGACTCTTCCTCACCATGGAGATCAACCCTAAGGTAAAATGCATTCATCATCATCATCATGATAATAAACTACTGCAAGGCAGCAATTAATTTACATCTAAACAATGCTGAAAAACTAGTGATACCAAACTGAAATAACCAACAGAAACTTCAAACAATAACTCTTTGAGCGACTAGTTCATCTGCCTGGTATTGTATCAGTTAATGGATCAGGAGTTCACTCAGTTTAAAGGGGTTTTGGCCTTTGTCTGTGTCAGGGATGGGAGGGGGGAGCAGGGGTGTTGAAAAGGTAAAGCAGATGGCTGGCTGAGTGAACTGCCAGTGACAGTAACGACAAACACTGTGCTAAATATGAATCTATAGTTTCAATATATATTATGAATCCGTTCAATATGGTTTTTCTATGCCTGTTGGCTGTTGTGGTATCTATATTTTTGGTTCGGATGTATTTTATTATTCTTCTCATGGCCTCTTCCCTCATCGATCATGTTGAACATTACGCTCCAAAGTTGCAAAACATGAAAATGCTTTTATAATCAGTCCAGATTGGTTGTCTATCTGTCCTGGTATCAGTTTTATATTGGTGTATGTATGGTTTCTGTTTATCTCGTCGTCAGTGCCACGGTTTGTAATTATGTTAAAAATGTCCCGTTTTAAATCTGCAAAACTTTCAAATTCTTTAATGATGGCCCGAAGTGGAACCGATGATCCTTAGAGTATCGTAGCGTCATTAAAAAAATGTCTGCGTCACTCTCGACAGATACCTGTCAATATGCTGAGAGCCGGGCGTATCTTCGTCTTTGAGCCTCCACCAGGAGTGAAGGCCAACCTCTTGAGGACATTCAACACCGTTCCTGCCTCTCGCATGAATAAGGTAATGTATGAAAAGTAACATTCTGTGATATGATGATACTGGGGTAGCTACCCTACAGCAGTTAGTGAAAGTAGTGGTTCACGTCTGACATGGAGACAACTGGTGTATATTGTATAATGTGATAATAGTATGAAGCATTGGTAGGTATAAATGAAAATCACAATTTATTTTATAATCACATCATTTTTAATCTCCTTCCCAGAAGGAAAAAGAAAGGAATTGGGAAGAGTTTGCTAATTAATCATTTTGAAAAAGAATGACTATATTAGCATAGAGTTAACTATTTCACAATCTATCACTGGAAAAAAAGTTTAAAATGGGTGAATTCTCACTGTGGACATTGGTTCGTATTACGTTGAGGTCGTTGTTTCATGGTAGCTCCCTTATGTCTTGTGACTTGTAAAACTGTGATTAACGAAAGAATGTCAGGGTGGTTGACTGCGTAAGAGAGAGACATAAGAATAATCCACAGCCTCCCCCCCCCCCTCCCGAGTGTCCTACTTTTAATCTCACCCAGTGCTGTAGTTGGAAGTGGCTATTAGTAGAAGATTTAATAAGTGAAATGCAAGCAGTCGACGTCTCATGTGTTCTATCTGTCATTTCTTTAGGCTCCCAGTGAGAGAGCCCGCCTCTACTTCCTGCTCGCATGGCTTCATGCCATAGTTCAAGAACGTCTGGTCTACTCGCCAATCGGATGGGCCAAGAAGTACGAATTCAGCGAGTCAGATCTTAGATGCGCATGTGATACACTGGACATCTGGATTGATACAGTTGCTAAGGTAAGCCATTCACCGGAATAAATTTAAAGGGCAACGGTTGTTGAATAGTTGTGTATGTACAATGACGATATTTCTGGTCACGGTTCTGATGTTTCATAAAGAATATGGTGCATTTTTATTTCACACTATATTTGTACTTTAAAGTAGATTGTGATTTCCAGTTTTGAAGGATAATTATGGTATTTTTATGCAGTATTCATATCACATCATTGACTTCTCTCATCTAATACTTTTCTCCCCATTTTTTCGCCCCGTTTGTTTTGATCCCTATAAAATATACCAGTATAACTTATTAACTGAAATGTCTCAACCAAACACTCTTATCTTTTCTTTTACTTGAAATTATATGTGATCTTTGGTGATAAAACATAGTGAAGAATTCATGTCTGTATCTAGAGGTTATTTCCAGTAGCATTTCAGCATCTCTGGTCTGTCTTTCTAATGGGTTGTGTTGACTAAAGAAATGATATTTTTGAAACATCTTTCTCTTTTGCAGGGCCGTTCTAACCTGCCCCCTGACAGGGTTCCCTGGGATGCTATGAAGACATTGCTGTCTCAGTGTATCTATGGTGGACGGATAGATAACGACTTTGATCAGGTATGATGGGGAAGGCCCATTAATGCAACATAAAGACACCATAAAGTTCTCTCTCAGTAATTTTATTTATCTGTACCCTGCAAGTGTTTACAGGAAAGTTTTGTGTACAAAGGCTGTAATCATCAAGTAATCACCAAATTCCACAATTCAATAAATGAAATGAATGAATTAATAAATGAAAACAATTTTTATTTACAAATTGAATAAATCTTCATGATTTAAACCTTACTGAATATTGCCAACAATTGGAGCTTACATGATTTAAAAAGGACTAGAAAAATAAACCTACATTTGTGAAAAGTGCAGATGTTTTGGGGTTAGTTGTTGTCCTCGTCCATTGAAAATATTCATAAATAAATAAAATTAAAATAAATTAAAATAATTATTATTATTATTTTTTGTTTATAACAAGGTTAAAATATCTAAGCAGATTGAAGGATAGTAGGAAGCATAGTGTTCTAATAGGAAAAAGTCCATGTTAAAAGAGGAAAGTGATTAGAATAACTGAGTACCAGCCAAATTACACCTGCCTTGGACCATACTGTTGTGGAATTAATCACCATTCATTAAAGTCAGCATTTCGTCAACTCGTTTACACCTTTTCATCTTTTCCGTCGATCAATGACCACAATGTTACTTTGATTTCTTCAGCGTCTGTTGACGTCCTTTGTTGAGAAGTTGTTTACTGCCAAGAGTTTTGATGCCGAGTACCCTCTCATCACTGAAGGACCCAAGGGGAAGAGTATTAACATACCAGACGGTACCAGGTAACTAACTGTGTTATTATTATTGTTTTTCTTTCTCATACATACATACACACATAAATACATACATACATACATACAAACATACAAATATACATACATACACACATATAGACAGCTGTATTTACGTTGATGAACACCTAAAGCTATGATCCTAATCTCTCCACAGACGTGAGCAGTTTGTGCAGTGGGTTGAGGCACTACCAGACAACCAGACGCCTTCGTGGCTGGGCTTACCAAACAATGCTGAGAAAGTCCTGCTCACCACCCAAGGTTAGCTTGTTGCATTCAACTTATTAATTTATTATAATAAAAAGTTTACAATATTTCAAAATGGAGAGGTTCATACCAGTGTTGATATCTCCTGAATTGGGAAAGAAAAAATACAAAGAGGGATAGAAAAGTTGTTTTATTTCTATTTTGAAATACTAACCTGAAATAAAAAGATTATAGATAACGGTTTATCTTCTTGTTCTTGTCGTATTCAGGAAGTGGTTTGATCTCTAAGATGTTGAAAATGCAGATGTTGGAGGATGATGAGGACTTTGTCAAGACGAACGCAATCTCTCCGACGGTGGAGGAGAGCAGACAACGTCATACCTCAGACGGTAGACCCGCCTGGATGAGGACTCTGCTGACATCAGCGAGAGGTTGGCTGTCTCTAATGCCCAAGGTAAAGAAAGGACACCCTCTGCTAGGAAGCACACCCTCTGTTTCAGGGACTCTGACTTTTAAGGATTAAGGGCAAGTAGTTTGTCCCATTGGAGGAGACCCACAGAAGTGGACCACAAAGTATACGGTTAAACTTGTTGCATACCAACTCAAAAGGTCTCGCTGCAACTCTAGAATTTAAGTAGGAGCAGTTTCTCAGAACCAATACCGATCTATTCAGCCTTTGCCTATGATGCTCCGATGAAGTTTTGCACCACAGTTGATACTAAATGACCTAAACATATGATGCTGGCATAGTAGCAGTTGGATGTTAAATTCTAGATGGGAGGGTTCTTACCCTTTTATGGGATAAGTAGGTTGATTACCAGCTGTTTGCACCATTGATGACAAGGAGAAGTATTATATATAAAATTCACTGCGCATTCTATATCGGTATTTTATTCCTGTTCTCATATTTCTTTGTTTGCATGTTTCGTGTTCTTGCAGAGCCTGACCACCCTGAAGAGAACAGCAGATAACATCAAGGATCCATTGTTCAGATTCTTCGAGAGAGAGGTAAGAGGTCCATGGCTGCAGATCTTTGTCCGTTTGTTTTCAATATTTTGTTTACATACTGCTATGGTATCAGTCATGTTGAAAGCTCCAAGAGGTGTTTGTTAGACTAATCAGAGCTCACTTATCTTACATAATTTAATAAGTAGCAAATCTTCCTTTTCGTACCTGCCTGTGAATATCTTGCACATTTCACGCCAACAAATATTTGCGTCTACACGCAGTATTTTCCGTGACCAGTTTTTGGATGTTAATCTTGGTTTTTGCAAGCTGCAATAAAAGCACATCTAGCGTCATCTAGTGATTGATTGCATTGAAATGCTAGTATATTACAGGCTGTGCCTGGTATAAATGCATTCCTTACAGTGAAGCATTCACTCATTCATAAAACCTCAGGTAAATTGGTCATGAAGTGAAGTACATTCTGTGAAAATGTGATGCAAACTTGAAAATCAATACAAAAATTGTCGAGATGTTAACCATGTTTTTATACACTGAAGGAATAGTATTGTCAGTAGTAAGGACAAAGCATGCTTGCTAAACCTTTAATTAACTCCTAAAATTAAACTCTTTAACGGAAGTTTGTTGAAGGATATTCTTTTAGTCCTCCTTTTCAAGGACGATTTCTCTTCCTCAGAGAGTTTGTTTCTCACACCAGACTTATTTTGTTTTACCTCTCTCCTCAGGTGAACCACGGCGCTCAGCTGTTACGGAACGTGCGAGACGATCTCGGTAGCACCGTGTTGGTATGCGAGGGTAAGAAGAAACAGACTAACCACGAGAGAGCGCTGTTGAGTGACCTAGCTAAGGGTATCCTGCCGGCCAGCTGGAACCAATACACCGTCCCTAGGGGCCTGACTGTCATCCAGTGGGTATCTGACTTCAGCGAACGAATCAAGCAGCTGCAGAAAATATCAGCCAACGTGGCCAACGGAGGGACCAAGGAACTTAAGGTAGATAATGCCGTAGTACATTGATGAGGGACAGTTAAGGAGAAACAATATAACAGTGCTCCCATTCCCTGTCTGGAGTCACCTTTTGTTTCCTTGTACAAATATAAGCATACTCCAGTTTGTAATGTAGATAATAATTCGGTGTATTTCCTTTTGTACAAGATGAGGAGTCTCAACACAACTAGGTTTAGGGAGAGCAACAATGAATAGTATTACCATTATTGTCTTTGGGTGTCATTCTTTGTAGCTTCTATCTACAGATTATAAAGAACATTTGTTTTTAATTGATATGATGATTAAGTTGGTGTATTTCCTTGATACGGTGGAGACTCAAGCTTCCCCCTATGGAAGAAATCAACTCTGTTCGGTTGTCTTTGGAAGGTTACAAAGACATAATATTTTACTGTAGGAGCTTGCCAAGGGAAATACTCTCAGTGAGGATGTATTTGGATCATTTAAAATGTAATTCATAATATTGCATGATGGGAATTTTGGCATGGATTCTTTAGACATAGGAGAAGGTATCTCTTCTTGTGTCACTAACATATGTAATCTCAAATTCATGCAAGGTTTGGTTGTCTGAGTCCAATACTTGCTAAATTCAACATACCAGGTGTTAGAAAGGACTAAAAAAAGGCGACAACATATTGAATACTGCAGTAAAATTGTACAGAGTCTTCAAATGCATGTTTTGGTATTAACTATCTGTTCACCTAAAACATAGAAAGGTTGGTTCTGCTTGTAGTGACTATGCTCCTACAGAATAGACCTGTCTCGTCTGGCAGTCGTGATCGTTTGCCGATGAATTTTGCGAGCATGATTTAAATGTGCATAAATGTTTGATAATTCCACAGAGTCAGAAAGTATGGCTGGGAGGTCTCTTCGCCCCGGAAGCTTACATCACCGCTACACGTCAGTACGTAGCCCAGGCGAACAGCTGGTCCCTGGAAGAGCTTGATCTTCAGGTAAGGTTCTTTAACGCTATCAAATGTGGCCTAAAAACGTCCTCGACAGAATACGAAAGAGTCAGTAATTGTAATCATGGTATGGACTTTTTTCCTTCGAATATTGTATTGTTTCAAGGGCGTGGATCCCAAGCGATTTGCATAACCAGCCTTACAGAGCATGTTTGGATCGAAATGGGGAAAAACGTACAGATTTTCAGAAACTTTGTAGGAAACCAGTGTAACAATGAATGTCTGGAATGAAACCTCGGTATAATGTGTGTTGAAGAATCAGTATATAGAAACCAATCTCTTTGTCTTATGTGTACTACATAAACTGAAAACTTCATCTGGTTTTGTGGCAATCTTTCCATTGTGTGTCTGGAAGTTGTTGCATTAAAGTAACATATCCAGTGAATATTTGAACTGTTTTTTATCCTCTTCTATTTTTTTACATTAGATGACCATTTCTGATCCTGGCCAACAACTTCAGATGGGTGATTGCAGCTTTATTGTGACAGGTCAGAAAAAAATATTACTTTTGATGCCTTTTTTTTTTATTATCGTACCAAAGGTACCTTGTAAGACTTGCTCAGTTTCGTTTTCGGTTTCAGAATTTTTGTTGTTGTTTAACACCAGTTGATAATTTGCCCTACTGAAAGGTACAACTTACTTAAACCATGAGTTCTCTGTATAAACTTCTGAGTTTACAGAATGTGTGGATTAAAAATCAAAGTGCACAGATCTCTTCAGTGCTTTTAGATTATTATCGATAAACTTGTGTGTCAATTCCATTTATTTCTTTGGTTTGCAGATTCAATGGTGTCAGAAAGTATTTCACAAATGTGTGGCATAAATGTGAAGTTTGATATCTGTGACATTGCTAGTTAAATCTTGTATTTCATTTTTATTGCTTATTTAATAACTGTTTTTTTTTGTTATTGATGTAGGTTTGAAGCTTCAAGGAGCCGACTGTAAACAGAATAAGTTGCAACTGAGCTCCACCATACAGACAGACCTTACAGACACCTGTATTAAATGGGTCAGGTGAGTCCTGTGGATCAGTATT
>JAAAKB020022674.1:0-14746 GCA_010014835.2 Apostichopus leukothele
ATATATATATATATATATATACAAATTAATTCCATGTTACGTCAGTGAAGTTTTACATAAAACATATTAATAATTAATATTTACATAAATCACATTTTTAAATAAATTGCATGACCATCTGCCTTAACTTAATTTGCAAAATTTAAAAAGAAGAAAGGATATATTTTTTACTAGAGCTGTATTTGAATTATAGTTAACTGAAGCTTGCAAGTCCTATACTCTGCGCTACCTAAGCTATTCAGTCCTTAGTAGTGGTGATCCCTATGTAACCATTTCTTTGCTATGGGTGCCAGCGAGAAGCCACAGTATACTGTATATCAAATTAACTATAGGGAGTCATACCAAGTTTCTTTTGATGTTAACCAGAGGGAGAGGGGCAGAGGATTTCAAGAGAAATTGGAAATGATAGGCTAAATAGGACACTAGGCCATTGATGTCCCATTAACCTACATTTTCCTCCTTCAGAGAGCCAGTGAACAATATTAGCATTTTTGGGGGTACCCGCACTCAGCACGTGTAGCACCATCCAGCCATTGTATCGGATTTATAAATAGGCCATGTAATCAAACAAGTTCATCATATTGGTATGCTACCTATGACGTCATACTAGTCGATATCTCGACCTCACATATTCATTTAGCTTTCGGAGACGAATAAAATCAGCATTGATGATGTGATGACCTTCTTAAATTTAAATTCTTAAAATGAAAATAAACATTTCCGCCGTCCGTTAGCTGTACGGAACGTTGGCTATATAGCATTAGTTCAATATACTTGTGACGCAAACAATATGTAAATAAATTATAACAGTGTTACTATTAACTTTGAAACAACATCTTTCGTCAAACTGCACGGTTATGATAAACAATGCTTCTTGGCCCAATATATTGACGTGGTTTATCGCATTTGTAGCTAACCATGCCTGTACAGCAGTAATATATATATATACTTGCCGTGAGTCCGTTACTTATAATGTTAAAGTTACCTGTAATCGTCCTCATCAAGTTGTGCTCTCACTCGTAAAGCAATTTGAAAAGTAGAAACTAATGCAACATTAGGTTCTCATGCTTAGGGTCCGATACTCGGACTCATACCAAAGGAAATTGTACAAGTTCCACTCGTATTAATGTTATTGTACTCCTACTGCAAGTCTGCAGCAACATACATAACACTCTTATCAACATCAACATGGTGAGTCTTGTCGTGTTTGTTAACCGTTTTGTTGATACCATATATACATACATCAACATATGTTACATTGTCATCAACATCAACATGGTGAGTCTTGCCGTGTTTTTCGTGTGTTTTATTGATACCATATATACATACATCAACATATGTAACATTGTCATCAACATCAACATGGTGAGTCTTGCCGTGTTTTTTCGTGTGTTTTGTAGATACAATATATTGCCGTGTTTTTCGTGTGTTTTGTAGATACAATATATCCATACATCAACATGTGTAGCATTGTCATCAACATGGTGAGTCTTGTCGTGTTTGTTCACTCGTTTTGTAGATACCATATATCCATTCATCAAGATTAAGTAACATTGTAATCAACATCAACATGATGAGTTTTGCCTGACATTTGACTCCATATATTGAAGTATACAACAAAATTTGATTAGTTGTGACGTTGTACTGGTGTACACTTGAGTCCCCTAAACAAGCCGGGTTTTCAGTTCAACGCAGTTCTGCAGTATCAAGAAAAGGAATCCAACTCGTATGCCTAGTATGTTGATACCGGCGGATAACGCCTCAAGCATCTTTAGCAGCGGATTCTCGACGGGATTAGAACGAAAGATCAACCCCTTGTTGCTTGGTCTCATATGGAGTCTGATAGTTTTATCTCTAAGACTGCATAGTGGGTGTAAATTGTATTTGTCGGGAAGAGATGTTTACTGCAACAATTGCCATTGTCTGCGGTTAAAGTCGCACTGTTCGCGTCGAGCTATTTTCGACATTCGTCAAGGATCCCATGCAAAATGACATGGGGTTGAGTAGGGGTAAGGGTGAGGCCATTAGACCGACAGGGATTTGGTAACTTATACTTAATGTTAATTTTTATATTAATGTATTCTGGCTACAGCTACATTTGTGTAATTTAGGGCTTTCGTTAAAAAAGGAGAAGGTTTTCATTGCAAAATATTCTTATAATTAAGACAAAACTGTACAATGTTTTATGACTGAAAGAATAGAATGTATGTCATTTGCATATCACCACGTAAATAACGACTGGTGGTATGAGGCTATAACACCAGATTCATAACCGTTTACAATGTGACCATCTCTAAGACCTACAGTCAGGGTCTTTGAGAATTATTTTCTTTGTCAATATCGCTATATAGAGTTATGCATCGCAACGACTATTTCAAGTTGAAAATCGAAGAAAAAAATTACTAAAATCAGTATAGCATTCTGACAAAGTTCACTAAGTTTCACAATTTCATAAAGAAAATTAAAATGAAATGACAAGCCAATCATGAATGAAGGCGCGAAAGCAAAACATCAAAGAGAAACGACTTAATTTCCGCCACGAGTTATTTTCTAATCATTACAGACCTATACTTGTGAGTTACACTGCGTGTTGTGGTCCAATTCGTTGATAACCAACGGAAGAAGAAGCGGGGCAATACACTATATCCGCCAAGAACGGAAAAGGCTAAGAGTGCTATGAAACATTAATGTTAATTATGTTAGCCCCCTGGCCCGAACAAAAAAATTCAAATCACTGGCATATATTCTTACCTAATGTTGACAATTTAATAGACTTATCTTCATCTACACACGATTAAATTCGCCTTGAATGTCAAACAGTATTATGCGGTTACTGGATCACGAACCCGGTTATTAACATATTCTCCTTTAAAATGACTTCATTTTACATTTCCATCAAATCTGTGTCTATTTCTCCTTTTTGTTAATATTGACTCAAAGTACAAAGTGGATGAAAATGGCCGCCCTTTGCTATAGAGAAAGTGATTTAACAAGAAGATAGAAACTCTCTTGTCTCTTTCTAACCTCTATGTTCAGGATAGTCAGTTGAACGACCTTTTCTCATATCAGTCAGTCATTACATTGTTGTATGTAACGTATGCCGATGTTACGATTCAATCAATCCAGCTTTTACTTTACTTTTTCTGACTGGAAATGATACCAAGAAGGTATACAAATTGAAGTTAAATTTTCCCCTCGACTGACTTTGGGTATTACCCTTCATGGAAGAGCCTGAAGAAGAAGTATTTTTATGAAGTAGAGAGTGTGGCTCTGGAGTCGTTTAAATGGACTGCCATGCAGGAAAGGGGTGGGAAAAGAAACGTTTCGACGACAAATGGTGAATCTGAGGCATATCTAGACTAGTAATTAGGTCTATAATTATAGGTCTTTAAGTAAGGTTCTGCATATAAATACTCTTGAATTTTCGTGTGAGGTTGAAGGGGCATACACATGGAGGAGTGGTGTTATTCGCCCCTGACTGAACGTCAAAACTCTCCGACAGAACCATTCCACACGACTGACGATGGTATGTGTCCTCCATCAACCCCCCTCCCCCTTATTTATCCAAATGTTTAACGTTTCCGCAAACATACAAAAAAAGCTCTCTGACTTAGTTCAATAAGAAGGGCGTCAGCTTTTCCTTAACCAAAATAATCGTTTCATCATATTGTTTCATCGACAAGCTGTTTAAAAGACAACTATGGTGACGTCATCCATGGTAATTGTATGCTTTTTCCTGCTCCCAAAATAAAATCTTCACATATATGTCGAGATTGTTAGTCATTCAAAAGGATAAACATGTATTTCAGAAATAATGTTACGGTTTAACTAGTTAACTCACCTTTGAGTAATATTTTGCCGAATAGACTCGTCTGTCCAGTCGTTTTGGTGCTGGTTGGACAGTCCCAACGTCTAAGTCGGAACTGGTATCTACATTCAGTGACCGCCAACGTCACGGCAGCTGCCACAGCTTGTAAGGAGCCAGGATTAGTTTTAACGGTTTTCCTTTGCGATTTATTTAATAATTTTAATCTGTTTAAACTAGACGGATCCGAGGTTCCATCTATGCCTGCGGTGTCGGTAACTTCGTTCGTTTCTTGAGGCGGGATCGCCACGCTCCTGTAATAGTTTAAAAAATATGACAAAATTAGAGGTGACATCACATATACGACATTATTTTTTGCACAAAAAAAAAACAATAGTTAGATGTTTAAACAGAAAAAATAAGTGAGCCATTTTTTCTTAATTGTGTATACCACAGAAAGCATTGTATACCTCACGGATTTTATTTTTAAATCAAAGACGCACACAAACAAACATTATTTCTGACTACCATATTTTTATCCGTGTTTTGTATAGAGAATCTTTGCTACAAGCCTCATTAAGTCTCTAAATGACACTCTATGTACATCTATATTCTTTAAGTGCAATATAGGCCTAATTATTATTGTGCGCTGACAAAACGACAATGGTATATTTAGCTACTTAATAGGTGTATTCAAATTAAACGAATGAACAAGATATTTTATTCTCATTCACTTATTTACAATTGAAAGTTGTAAGTCTTTCCCATGCATGACATTCTAATTCACCAACAACAGATTTATTAGTATAAACTTATGTTTAAAGTGTTAGGCTATATTATATAAACTTATAATAGTTTAAAGTGTTAGGCTATATTATATAAACTTATATATGTTTAAAAAGTTAGGCTATGTTATGCCATCTGCTACAGTGAACCAACACTCAGTAACGATTCGTTTATAAATCATACTGACACAAAAAAAAATTCACTCAGGAAAATTGGTGAAGAATATGTGATACAAGAAGAATATATCGCAAGTAGCATTACAATTGTGTAACTTATCGATTTTTGTGTCAATGTTATGACATTATCACATTATGTAAGGTATTCGCTATAGATTCTCGAACTACACAATTCCATTGCCTGCTTCGAAAATTAATCGCGGTAATGTAGAGAAAAGGAATATGAACTGTATTCTAAAAAACTTTAAGGTCAAATACTGCATACTGAGGCATATATAATTCAGTCTAAACGCAAGTTTAATGGTCTAATTCATCCCTGACGGAATGTAAAAGATCCCCCTACTGAACCACATCCCCTTACCCGAATGAAGATGGTGTTGGGGTCATGGCTTCCCTGCCTTACCCCCCCCCCCTCCCCCTATTTACACACGCCACTGAATTGGGGTGTTATTCTTTTCAATCGGATTTCATTGTAATACCAATAATACCCAGTACTGGTTTTGCGAAATTAATGACTAAAACCTTTGACAGGACTTATAGTATCCTTATTATGTATATGCCTCCTCTTCTTTTTCATATTATATACGATTTGATTGACATATCATGACACTTGTGCAATGTGGATTTTAAGTAACCTCTTTCGCTTTTTGCAATTCATCTATTTTATTTTCTAATTTTCCATCACCGACAAATTTGAATTTTCTTGACAAGATAAGACCGTTAAAATCCGAATAAAATTAAGTGATTGATTCTTTAAGCCAAGGTTTTAATTGAGAGACACTGGTCAAAGTATATTGTTTATACAACAAAGGCTCTGTTCTTACGAGACAGCTGAGATACAGACGTGTATTAAAGTATTAAAATCATCTAATTGAAGGAAGAATTAATAGAATCATTGGACGATTTAAAAGTATTCAGTTCGATATTCTTTGCAAGTATCAAACGATGGACAAAAAAATTAATCAGTTTTTTGTTACCAATGTCATTGAGCAAGCGAACACAATGACTAAGCTGTCACAAAGTCAAACGTTTTTGTGCAAACAAAAGAAAGAAATAAAGTAAGAAAGAAAGTATAAGAGAGAAAGGATTGTGTTTTGTGATTGACACCAAGGTTAGTCCCGGCCATGCGCACTGACCCTATCAAAGGAATTACAGATTGTATTTTACTGTAATAGGGCACTGTTTAGAGGAGTAGTGGGACTATATAGGTTAAACCTCGAAATGCATAATAATACATACAATAGTATATATAATAATAATAATATATATAATGATATATATACTATAATATTATATATTATAATTTATATAATAATTTTTAATACTTTAATGATATATATTCGCCAATGCTCGTTTAATTGTAGAATGTCATATTATACTAATTTACTAAAAATCAGTCCAATTGTTTTGGAATTTGTGATTTGAAGCATAGTTTGCAGCTCATTATAGCCTGGATATACCATTAAGATAGCAGGAACCCGTCTTTTGTAGAAATGTTATTACATAATTTATTTCTTAAACATCACAGAGACGAGAACGGTCAACCTTATTTTAATTCGTATTTATGCGTCTATGTCGTGTTCTCATATTTATGGCAATAAATAGAAAATAATGTTCGTTTGTTTAAATTGATAAAACCCAGAATAAATATCTACGCTACAGTATATTATATTTATGAAGTTTGTATTTATGTATGTGTGTATTAACAGTTGGTATCTGTTCCATTCGCAGTTTCAATAACGTTACGTATACAAAGTCACGACAGGTGAAACCGGTATGATGTCAAAAGTTACGGTTATGTCACAACTTATAATACTCAGTCCCAATCGGCGGCCCTTGAACCTTCAACTTTTAAGATTAAAATGGAGGAGATCGGTGTGAATAAATCAATTTAATAATGTCCAATACAATATGATATTTTACATATCAAAACTTAAGTGTTTACAAGCGGTATATATTTAAACTCCCCCCCCCCCCTCCCCTCACCCGTGAAGAAATAATAAGTGACGATATCGCGGGTGTGACTTTCGTCACAACGTCCTTCCTTTGTTTACAATATAAATGACTTCAGTATTTGCTGTTGTGACGTCAAACGACACAGGATAACACTTCAAAGGGAAACGTAATACTTGTTACAAAATTCAATTTGTTTTCATCTGGGAACAGCAGTTTCGCCAGTCCGTGATTTTAGAATAACATCCTATTTCCCGTCTAATAATTGGGTCATTCTGTGACGTCATTTATACGCAATGACGTCACGCACGTCATAACCTCACTGAGGCCGCAACAATTTTAATCTACATGTTATTTCACATAAAAACTTTGGTAAAACTAGAATCAAAGTCACAGCGTTTCCTTAACTAACATTTAAAGTTTCTTAACACCGATATAGAACAGTTTTAGTGTTAGCTATGTTTTTCTCTTTTGATTACTGTTAGGATTTGTGTCGTTTGGCGAACGTTAGATATTGCCGTTGAACATCTCTGGAATAAGATGCTTCACGAAGCATAGTACCATGGTAACCGTGATCACATGACCAGAGCATAGGCTATTATTAAGAGGATCAGGACAGAGAATTTAATAAGCTACGTAATCTTGACGTCACACGTTTTGTTTATCGCTCTCATGTTCATTTTCTCCGGACAGTTAGCGGTTAATGTAAACTTGATAGAATCCTGTAATTTCGTAACCCCCTCCCCGTCGGCCCTCCCCTTCCCCCTCCTCATCTGTCTTTCTGATTGATTAATCAGAATCTATTAGAAGTTAGAACATCGCGGTCTGTTAATTCAACCGTCATGAACTCATATAGCACATGGAGTAATGAATGTAAAACATCGCGGTCTGTTAATTCAACCGACATGAATTCATGTAGCACATGGGGTAATGGAGGTAGGACATCGCGGTCTGTTAATATCATCCTTCATGAATTCATAGATAACACATGGTGTACAGAACATGATGTCCCTCGCAACGTTATTCATTGGACTGCAGGTTGGACAGTGTTTGTACTTTCTTAACGACGCCCTGTCAAGATGTCAAACATATTCCAGTTGATTTGACTTTTCTCTTTCTTCTTCAAAAGTTAAAAATGGCAAGACGAAATGGGAACCCCGGCATGCACCTATCTAACGCTGGGTCAAAGGTCAGGCCATTTCTTTCTTATTTAATATTGCTCGCAATTGTACATCGATACAGTTATGGTAAGATACACCAACGCGACCAACCACCGCATCTGAGTACAAATCAGTCTTTCAAAATGCCAAATATTTGTTTCTCCAATTTTAAGATGTTCTGTCCCTTAAGGGCCGCCCGTAGGGTACCTCGGTGGTCCTCTCAATGGGAACTTATCTTACTGTACCTCCACTGTGTCTTTTATCCACTTTAATTTACTTAAAAGAGCAAATATGAAAGAAGTACAAAACAATTTTCAACAACAAAGCGTGTCAGGTTTAAAATGGAACCTGGCAGTCAAACCGAGGCTTTCGGATATCCGGAATATAGAGTTATCTAGTGTACAGAGGAGTGGTACCGTACTAGTACAACAGTTCAAGTACAATTCCCATTGGTATGAGTACCAGGCAGACTTTCAGTACAATTATACAACAGTATTAGTACGAGTACAATCTTCACATTTCACGACTCTTTCTACGTTAATTGAGCGAAACAATATGCTAATTAAGTCTCTCTTAATTTACCAAAGTTGTCCATGATTAATTATGCATGCAATAGGGACGTGCAAGGATGTTATGCATATCGACTTACAAGTTGTTGCGGGCTTTTCTTTCCATAGTAGCGTTATAACTGAATATTCATAAAGGTTAAATAAATATTCATATTTTTGATGAAAAAAAGGTCCTAAATAAAGGCGGTTTGTTCCATTTTCCTCCTATTATGTATCAGGGCTATAACCCAGAAAGCTATAAACTGATACTGTTTAATTATTATTATTTTACATAAAAACTTGATGTTTATTTATCACTGTTTTATAAATTCCCAATCAGCCTATCTACGCATTTCTTGTAAAATTTCTATTCAAGTGTTTGAACCTTTTACAAATATTCGTGCTTGGAAAATTCTAAATGAATTAATGAAGGGGTTGACTTGGTGTTTTTGTATTCTCCGAAGAGTAAAACAAAATATCACAATATAAAGCCCAGAAACTTTCACAACATGATGTGTGTGAATATGAAAAATATGTTGAATACTGTGTACTATGATGCAATAACTAGCAAATATGAATAAATTCTAAAGAAATGATTTACTCCAGTAGTTACTCCTTTTCTTTCTGCTAAAAGTAAACAATATTATTATGTAATATTTATAATCATGACTGCAGGTGTTTATATAAGCCTATGAAGAAAAAACCACACTCCTCGCCAAGTCCTATGAAACTATTGCATAATCACCAAATGAATATTTACAAAGTTTATATGAATATTTAAACAGTTCAACAATATACACCCTACTTTCGCACTTAATTGTAATGCAACTTCCATGAACAATAGATTGTATTTCCTTCGCATAATAATATCCTTCAAAATTGGAAGTAGAATATTGGGTGAATAAAATTCATCAATATTGGAATAATGTTAATGGTGCCTTTATATAATAACTACTATTCGAAGATACATGTTACATCATCGGTACGAAACATAAAACTGTGTTATGGAATGTACAACGTTGGCATAATATCTAAGACAAAGTGTTTAGTATTAATCCCATAAGCAGAACGTTTCAGATGAATTTTATGAGTTTAAATGTTTAAATATTGAATTTCATATCATATTATATGGCGTTACAGTATACGTGGGTAGGTTCTCTAGCAGATAATGCGTGAATCCATAATGACAATATGTGACACGTTATCAATTTTATTAGCTTTGTATTTTAGACAGGCTACACAGAAACGAGTGATTGGTAAATTTTAATATGGAGAATTACATTTTTATGAGACCGTTATAATTTCTGAGCTTGAAGGCCTTTTTCACTTATTGCAATTGGATTGAATTTTAAGCCAGAGTAAAAAAAAATATATATATCATAAAATTTTAACCTGACTGGACGATAACGCTTTCACACTTTCAATACATGTGTACATGTTCAAAAAACATACTAACCCAATTTTTTAGTTTAAAATTTGATTCTTCTAGTTTTAGGATGTTCACGATGTCTGAAAATTTGGTCAACTTTTGAAATAGCTAGGCAAAACAAAACTAACTTTTATACGAAACTCTTGACATGTTAAATTATGAAGTAAACTATATGTATAAGTATAACGCATGATTTGTTTATATAAACCAATACTAATGGTAATAATTAGTATTGTATTTTTTATACGATGACAAACAACTTTTCGCGT
The DNA here is from genome assembly GCA_010014835.2 of Apostichopus leukothele. NCBI lineage: Eukaryota > Metazoa > Echinodermata > Holothuroidea > Aspidochirotida > Stichopodidae > Apostichopus > Apostichopus leukothele. Next base: position 10,127 of record JAAAKB020022674.1, read on the forward strand.
ATCTTTTTGTCAACATTCCGCCCGTAGACAATTTTCCTTTTCTTGTCTTTCGTCCCATGTAAGAAGAAACATTGAAAGTTAAATTTTCACAGGTAAAGACTATATTATTTCATTATTGCAAACGTAACGTAGGCTATCTGGCTAAAATTAATAAAGTAGCCTACGTACGGTACATCGTATAGAGGTACCTAAATCAAAGTCAAGCCAAACAGCGACTTTAAAGCGATTAGTTCAGTTTATAATACAGTCTCGCTCTCCCGCACTCCAAAGACTTCTACCTGCTGTAGACAATATTCACAACAAGATTGACATAGCTAATAGCCTTAATTATTTGCGGTTTTAAAATGCATTTGCAAAATTAATCACAGAATACAGAACACTCGTTACACATTCAGTGTTTGTAATACCAACTGAACCATTGTACACTTTATTCGTGTCGTTACGTACCGGTAAGTTTACAGTTTATTTCACGTATATAAATCAACACAAATACGCGGTGATAATACTGCCCGACTTAATGAATGTTTGAACATTTATATTTATTTATCAATAAAATTCGTATAAGAACCTAGAAAACAATTTGACGGAATTATCTTCTATTTTCTACTTTTTTCAACACTGGTAAAAGAGCAAATAGTGGTAATTCTACATATAAAAAAAGAAAGAAATATATTAAGGTGATATGCGGCCGCGTGTGTAAACATAGCCCTTCCTTATATTGTTACAAATACTGGTGAAATTTATTTCATTCGCTTATACCGGGCACTGTAATATAGTACAGTATTTCATTCTTCATGACGTCATACTGTGCGTGTCAAAACCATCAGCGGTCAAAATGCTGATAGGTACCAGAACTTAATATTTGTGAATATTTAAGGCCTATCACAGACATATTACTCTGTTCTTGAACAGACCGTTTATTTCGTTTCGTGTGGAGTATGTTTCAAGTGTATTGAGAGGGTGTCAGGAGTGGTCAGTCGTTCGTGGTAGCGAACGGAAACAATTATCACAGAGTCAAAGAACACGTTATAGTCCTATTTACACTCGTGTTTTGATACTATACCCCACCCCTCCCTCCCTCCTCCAAAAATAAATAATTATAATACAAAAATTACAGAAGAAATAGTTAACAGTTTGTACAAATAACGGAAAACAATACACATATTCGTCGTGATGTATTTTCAGTTACAGAAAATATCACAATAATAGTAAAAACAAAACAGCTACCTTTGAAATTTTAGTATCGATATTATGTGTTAATAATAAATACATATTTTGTTGATATGGTTGCATCGATATTTGGCTATTGGGTGTTCCCTTTACTAGGAGGGGCTTACTAGCCTATGGTAGCGTATACAGAGTTTACAGACTTTACTGGCCTATTATCTATGTTATAAAAGAAACGTTTAGCTTCTTGAAGTTAAGGGGAAACCCCTTTCTCCCACAAAGAAGAAAATATAACAACACAGAAGTAAGTTAAGCTTCATTATTTTGTTCCTACAATCATAGGATCAAAGTATTGATGTATTTCTTTCTGACACCAGTCCACTACTACCCCGATGCCTATCAACAAACTCTTAAGCAATATTTAGATCAATGTAAACATTTCTCGACAAAGTAACACACACTTACCACCATTTACTGTTGGCTGCAGCCGTAGTTTTCCTTGCGAGTAAACTAGCGCACGGTAGTAAGAAAACACAAAACATCCACTCCAATTTCATGTTAACCTCTTTATAGGCAACTCAGCTTCCAGTAAAATAATTCTGTCTTTCCTTCTCCTTGCTATCTTATATGTTTATTTTACGGAGTCAAATCTTATTCTTAATTCCCTGATGTGTATCGATGCCTTTAAGGGATTGATATATCCGTTCATAGAAGACGAAAGGAATTTAAATGTTACTTGTAAGAAATTATTCCGAAATATTTTAAATGTTGGTACAAGGTTTGCTCCCTTCGGTAAAAAAAAGAATGTCATGAAATATTTTCGCCTGAAGAATCGGAACTTTTTTTGAGTTTTGTCACGAAAAGGTTCTCTGTTGAACACTGCCAAACTTTTCACTCGATTTAAAAGCTTTAAAAATGGCAAACTGCGTTCCGCAATATGTCAAAGTAGCCCCTTTTTTTTTGGCTTGTTCTTTCTCTAACTATATATGCGAACAACTGCTTCCAAATATTTCTTCTTTTATTACGCAAGTTTTGATATGTAAAATTTGATCCTCTAATAAATCGAAAATTCGCTTGAAAAATAAAACCAAAACTGACAACGAAATAGAAAAAAAAATAGATAATGTGTCTGCAAAATATTTTCCTGATGTTACTTGTTCAAAGTACCATTTTCCCCACAAAGAAATTAAGAACAAAGCTTCTATTGTTTTAATATGAATAGACTCCTCTTCTGCCACCGGAACAATGCCTCGTGTGAAAATAGCATTTGACCCGTTGTTATAAACGCCTCACGTAACGAGCTACTTTGGTGGGTGTAGAACCCTCTGAGGAACCGAGTGTCGACAAAGTCCCAGGGGGCCTGAAAAGCGTACAACCGCTTACAATTCAATAACTTAATGGTTCCACAAGATGCGGCTTGCTATCTGAACAACTTTACTCTTCTAAAATGTTTTAAGTAATTTCGTTATCAATCCGGCGAGGTTGAAATTGCTCCGGTCAACCTCTCATTTTGGGTGATTCTCTCACAAATCAGTTTTGTCAGAATATAAAATGATGTTAATAGCTCCTTCTGGATGTGCAGGCTCAAGTAATATACATTTAACTGATGCATGAATTGGCGCAGCGCAAACTTTTTGGAAGCAAATTTATCCAGCTTTCTTCGATAAACGGTACGTCTGTAATAAACGTCACTACCTTTCGGTGTCTTCTTTTGAAGTTGACTTCCTGACCACATATCGTTTACCACTCTTAAGGATTTAGGGGGCTGTTAATACCAACTACTAAAGAAAAAATATATCAGTAACAATGGAAGTGTTAACAAAAGAGCAACTCCTCCACGGATGGGCTGTTTAGCTTGTACAGTGCATGTCACTTACCCAGTGGATATATGAATTCACAGTAGGGACAAAGAAAAACGTCAGACCACTTCTTATAACCGTATAACTAAATCAATTGTTACCAAAGAATTGTTAAAGAGTGAAAAAAGAAATAAATAACGATAAAAAACAAAACAAAGTAAAAACAACTCCGATTTAGTGATTGGGTTGTAGTCTATGTACCCACACAACAAGATGAACGAGTGGAAAATCTTTTCTTCCTGTACAATATTTGAACAGGAATTTCACTGTTTCACTAAACGCGATGCGTGGGTATTTTAATGATCATTTATGTCTGTTTAAAAAAGGGAAATATAGTATAAGTTATGTAATATCACTATGCGTGTACTTTTCATACAATTCATCCCTATGGACAGTTTCCATATTGTGTCTTACACATTTAAGCTTCCTTTCTGTGGTATTTCTCACTTCCTTGCTGACTGGTTATGACAACAACACCAAAAGGACAGAATAATATTAGGGTGAGTGTTTCTCGTACAGAAAACCATCACTATCCCCTGAGACTTGGGCATAAACTTGGCTGTCGAGGCAGATTCAAACCAGAAGTGATATTGCAACTCCCGGTATTGCATTACAACATAAAACAGACTACTTGCAAGCATTCGTTTGTCATTAAAATGCTTCATTTTCAAAATTATTGAGTCTCACGGAAAGAATCATAGACGGAGATTGTTTACAATATTTCGCTAACTGGTACCCATATCCCTTCCCCCTAAACTTGTTGTTATTAGAAGTTGTGTTTACACTTCTGGGTCGTTCTATGAACTCTCTGCATACATACAGTGTATCGGAAGGGGAAAAAAGGAAAACATTGTCGACAAGAAAAGGAGGAAAAAAGACTATAAAATGGAGAAAAGGTTCAGGTTATATTCAACGTTGTTGGGACAGATGCTGTTAGGAATAATCTTTTGGGAATTGAATTGAATTGAATTCCAATGAAAATGTTAATATTTCTGACAACTTTACATGAAGAAGTCCAATTGTAGTTTTGATTTCTCTCTTCAAAAGGGCGGCACGTCTTTTGGCAAAGTAACAAGTCAACAAACAGCTGTTCTATCGGGTGTGCGTGTCAAGGTATTAGAACAAAAACGTAGAAGTAGGGAAGAGAAATGGAACGAAAAGTGATCAAATTGCCTTGAAAAGCTACAATTATATTCACCACCCCCCCCCCCCACATTTAACCTACCCCCTTTCCAATACCCTCCAGGGGAATTCCCACAGAGGTATGACATCATCATGTCATGATTGCATTTGTGCTAGGCAGGGATTTGGAACGAGGTTGCTGTATCTCCCTCTCCTATCAAAGTTTAAGCTTGTGAATGTCAAAGCTAGCAGCTCAATCCAAGTTTGGTGGTAACTTCAGCTCTATAGCTGACGGAGCGAACTAACGGATTGTATTTCAGTTGTAGTAATGGTGTGTTACTTTCGCACCTACTGTACCGCTAGATTACGGCAAATTAATCGCAAACTGATGATTTCAAAGCGTATTGGTCTAAGTCAAAGTTTTGGAATCGATACTGATTAAAAATAACCAATATTCTATATCTCTTTCTTT